>JAJOOR010018245.1:0-17289 GCA_036250505.1 Solanum acaule | reverse complement strand
AGCTTCACCCCATAAATTTAAAGGTGCATGTGACCCAATAAGCATGTCATTAGTCAATTCAACAAAAGTTCTATTTTTTCTTTTTGCTACACCATTAGATGAAGGAGAATAATGAGGAGTAGTTTCATGAATTATTCTTAGTTATCTAACAAACGAATTAAACTCATTTGACTCATATTCACGGCCTCTACCATTTCTAATTATTTTTATCTTTCTTCCAAACTGATTTTCAACCTCGTGGAGATAACTTTTAAAATTTTCAAAAACATCACTTTTATTTTTCATCAAGTAAGCATGCGATAACTCAGAAAAATAATCAATGAACGTGATTAATATCTAGTACCTCCACGAGTTAAAATTCCTCCAAGTTCACAAATATCAGTATGAACTAATTCAAATAAATTAGTTTTTCTTTCAACTTGAAAATGAGGCCTTTTAGTGATTTTGGCTTTACTACAAGCCTCACAGTTTTCAAAATTCTTTTTAATCATTGAGTTAATCCTAAAGTACTCATAATTCCAACGTAACGATTATTAATATGACACATATAAGCATGCAAAGAATTGGTAGAAGAAAGCCAATAAACAGAAGTAGAAATTTTATCATTTCAACATTCAGTTTGAACATCCCATCACAAGAAAACCCCATTCCAACAAAAATACCATTTTTCAAAATTACGTATTGATCAGATTCAATAATGTGTTTAAAGCCTGATTTTAAGTAGAAAACTAGACATCAATTTTTTTTCTCATGGAAGAAGTATAAACTACATCTTTCAAAGTTCATACCGTTCCAGAAGCAAAACACAATTCGACATCTCCATTCCAAGCACTTGAGTAGTGTGAGAATCACCAAACATGATAGTTTTGGGCTCCTAAAAATAAGTACATTTTTTTAACCAATCGTTGTCATAACAAACATGATGGTTTGCATTAGAAGCAGCCCACCATCCATCAACAATCCCAACCATGTTTATGACTGTAATAATCGCCACAAAAGGTTCTTCAGAAAAGTTTGCCTGACGTGAAGGACCACATTTCCAAAACTGGTAAAATCGAGCAATATGCCCACTCTTGTCACAAACAAAACACGGTCCCTTATCTTGAACTTGTTGATTTTGTGCTTGATTATTTCTATCATATGTTTTATTTGGAGGTCTTCTTAGGCTTCACTGAAGTATTTTTGTGAGATTCAGGAGTAGCATTATTTGAAGTAATTAAATTTATCTTCGTTGTGATGTTTCTCCCTTATGATTGTAAAAGTGCATCTTGTCCCCTTGCCTCCTTTTCCATGTAGATTTTCATTATCAAAGTTGCAAGAGAGGTTTCTTTTTTTTTGCGGCGCATAATTTTTTGAAATTCCTTCCATGAAGGTGTAAGCTTATCTACTATGCCACAAAAAATAAGGTTATCTATAATTTTGATCTCCTCAGATTTGAGCTCTCCAATAATCATTTGAGTTTGGTCTACCACCGATTTATTGTCCACTATTTGGAAACGACAGAAATTGACTAGCTGCATATTGTTTTGCTCCAGCCTCTTCGGTATCATAATTACTCTTCAATGCTTTCAAAATTTCTTTGTACGGGAGTAAGTTCTATCAAAATGATAATAAATATTATCAGATAGACAATTAAGAATATAATATCGACATTTAAAGGAATCACCGTCGTAATTTTCCACTTCTCAAGATGAGAAATAAGTTCATCATCATCCATAGAGGTGTCACCAAGTTTATTAGGATTCTTCTTAGTTAACATATACAAAACATTGAGAAGATTAAAGTAGAAAATTACTTTACCCTTCCATCTCTTAAAATGATTACCATTGAACCGAAATGGCTTGTTAAGGTCTCCCATCTTGACATTCAAGATTTTTTCAATTGTAGCCATTATGAATATACTAATAATTGTTAGTGAAAAATTACAATATTGCAAGACTACAATTGAAAATATAATGAAGAAACAAAAATCTCTTCAGGCTGAGGTCCGGATATCTCATTCTCTTTAAGAAGATTCAATCCCACTGCAACAAATGTTTTTCACCGGTCCAGCAGTAGTCCTCCTTGACTTGTCCCCTCCAGGATACAACATCCTAATCATAAAGTATAACTCAACAAATTATAGACAATAGTTGAGTCCAAAGATCCACAAAAAGAACATCTCCCTTCAACATATAAGAAATCTCTTTTGAACTAACTTGTATGCACTCTCCATTTTCTTGTGTACCCAAAAAAAAAATGAAGACCACCACTATTTATAGTTCAGGAAGTCTTCCTAACAATGAATATGAAGATAATGGGGTAGTAAATAGGGAGGATAAATAGCCTAGAGGTTACATATTTTACAAGGTATAAAGAAGGAATTAAGAGTGACAATAAAGTTGGCACCAATGCCATCAATGAAATTTGACATATTCCTTAAAACTGATGTGCATATATCACTAACTACAAATGGAGTAATGTAGTAATAATGCAACATTTACCCACTCCAACGAAAACATATGAAAAGTCCACCAGTGGTTAAATGGAAAGGCAACATCTTCTACTACATTATAAGAAAATTAACATTTTAAAATATTAATATGAAAATGTAAAGACCAACATTTAGGTTATAGCTGGTTGCTTTACTTTATTATTCACTTTATTGCTAAGTTATTGAGGTGTATGGTTAGACTTATTGCTATTGTTCTAATTTTCTGCTTCCTTGATACCATTTTACTTCTCTCTTTACATTATGTAGTTAGTGTAACACCTCAGATGAGAGAAGACAAAAAGGAATGATTCCATATTCACACACAAAGGTTTAATCATTTAGAGTTCTGAAATCAAATGCAACTCTCACACTCACAAAGAAGAACACAATGCATAATTTCACCTATAGGTTTGCCCGTATTTTCCAATCAACACTTGCTTCAGCTCACCCAAGATCAAGAAGGTCTTTTCAAGGCTTGTAATTGGGCTGAGTGCAAAGGTATGATCATTTAGGCTCACTGACTTTCATCCTCATGAAATGTGGTACTCAGAACACTTCCTTTCCTCTTCCTTCATCATTTTCTTTAGTGCTCATAAGTCATCCTATTATTCACTTTCCATGAATTGTTTGGAAACCCCATTTCTTTTGTACTTTATTCCACAACTTTATTTTTCATTGTTTTTCTTTTTCTTTCTCTTTTCTCTGTTTTTTTTTTATATACGGAGGGGTTCCGTATTTCTCAAACCATGGGTAAGAGGAGACTTTCCTTGCACTTCTTGACTTGCCCTTATCTTTTCACCACAGCCCCAACTTAGGCTTTTGGCTTAAGTTGGCTATTCAACTAAACACAACTTCATGAGGATTATGGGTGATGGATAAAGAAAGCTCATTATTTTCATCAAGTGTCTTCCAAATAAAGGGAAACTCAAGGGTTGTTCAAAAGCGGTTCACACACTCACAAGGTAGGTCACAAAAGAGGTATATGTCAAATTGGCTCACACTCTTAGAACTTGCTTAAGATCATATCAAGAGATAGCATCACTTAGTTGACCGGACCAACATGGCAAATTCTAGGATCCATCATGCATAGTTCACAGGTAAGTTCATCAAACTAGGCATTGGCACTATAAGTCAAACAAGACTCCACACTTTCTCTAGTGTACAATGATCATCACAAGACACTCAATTCGATACTACGCTAGTCATAACGATAGGCAAAGAGTTCACATATTGTCTATGCAACTTCATTTGGTCTCATCGTAGCTGTGCATTCATGTTCGTTCGATTGAGAGAACTATTCAAGTCATCGGTATTGATCAGAACCGAGACTCAAATTTTGCAAAAGAACAGCCACATTCAACACACGAGAGGTGGCAAAAATTTTCGGACGGGTCAAAATCATTTTGCAATTTAAAATAAAAGGAGCCACAAACACAAACATCCACAGAAAGCAATATTTAACACAATTATAGCTTACAACCCCAATACATAAATAAAACATAATTCACGAATAGCACACAAAGGTGGTCCTCACCCCACCACAAATTAAAGCAATTTGTCCTCAAATGCAATTAACATAATATCCAGAATTTAGACTAAAGAAAGACAGAGAGAGAGGTAGAGAAAAATCCTGTCTACACAGTCGCTCCATCTTTCCAGGCACAAGTGCCCGATGTGTTAGCCTGGGCTTGAATAATAGTCCCCGGAGCTACTTCAGAAAGTTAAACGACAACTGGCTTGCTGAAATTGTCCAAGTCATGAGTCGCCAAGAAGGAATGTATAGCTGTGCAGAATCCATGAGTTCACGAAGGGACAATGGGATCTCGGGGGATAGATCTCTTGCTGGAACTAGGCTTTTTGACCTCATTATCAATTTTGTGAAGATCTTTTGCCTTTGTATTTTTCCTGAAATTTTTCGCTCTTGTTTGTCAGTGTGGCATATCTCTTCCAACTACTTTCGGTCTAGCCATTTCTGCAAAGCTTTGAGAAAAAGTTAGAAAGTATTTAGACAAAAACAAGGTCGTTCAACTGCAAAATCACTTCACCAAACCAGTTGACGAAGCGCTCAACTACTTAGGTGGTGCGCCGAGTGCAGTGCACAGAGAATACAAGGGTGCACACAAAGGGCGAATAGGAAGTCTTTTGGCAAGGCGCCGAATGCGTTTGGCGACATCATGCTTCTCGCCGAAAGTTACAGAATTAAACATGACATTTAGCTTTGAATTAAAGGCGAGATGGGGACTTTTGGCAAACCGCCGAGTGGTTCGGCGAGCTCGACCCAACTCGCAAAATGACCCAACGTGCCTACTTTCTACCCTACTTCCAAAATTTAACCCCGCAACCCCCGAAAGCAAAATCAAAACATGCAATAGCCAACTTAGGCTCAGGCCCAGCAACATTTATGCATAACCCATGATTTTGTTTATCCATTTTAAAGCGCAATCTTCAGGAATTAACTATTTAACTTAATACGAGCAAAATTTGCGAACCAAACAGGTAAACATGTATTTTAATCCTACCATAAAGGACCAACACACATCATCAAAGTAATGCCATCGCATTTGAGCACAACTTTTGATAAAAGGAACGTAGGGCTCGGAAACCAACCTTGGATGCTGATTAAGATGCTACTAAGATGCTAGGCGGCAACGCAATCCAGATCCAAGCACAATTTAATAACCAAAACACGATAGAGATGCAGCGATATTGAGAATAAGACTAGGTGTGAGTTTTTAAAGTTTGAAAATGAGGGAGAGCATAGGAAATTGAAACTTTTAAACCTTTGGCTTGAAAAACCGTCTAGTTCTTGCCCACTCGGCGACATTAGTCGTGAGCGTTGAACGATTCGGTATCATGCTGATCAATCACCGTCCTCGCCGAGTTTTACAGAATCCCCCAGTTAATGTGGGGATCCAAACGGCGATACAAATTGGGGTCGCCTAGATGATCAGCGATTCGTCAATCATTTCTTGGGACCGCCGAGTTTTACAGACCTCAAACCCAAGCTGGGTTGGATCAAAAGGCGGTGTGAGTCGGGTCGCCTAATACTTTGGCGACTCGCCAACCGATATTTCCTTCACCAATCTCTTTCTTTCCAAATGCTTCCCACACTTCTTCCTACATAATTAACACACCATTATTTCTAAAACCAACATAAAGCAATAAAGGGGTTTTTGGGTTGCCTCCCAAACAACGCCTTAGTTAACGTCGTGGCACGACGCAAGGCCACCTTCATACCACATTCATGGGGTTAGCCATAGCGTCACTAGGCAAACCCCCTTGCTGTCTCGGATGGAGGTGAGATGACATATCGCCCATTTGGGTCTCTAACTGCTTGATCGAAACTGAATGAGAGGTGACAGTGTGGCTAAGGGTGGACACATCTTCCTTCATGCCTTTTAACATTTTGTCTGACCCTTAAACTTTGTTGAGGATACGTGAGATCATATCCTCAGACCTACCACCTTCCGAGTACTTGGGCTTTTGGCGCTCATGGAGAATCATATATTTATCCTTCTCCCCATCCTTCCAGTTAGGATTACGGTCTCTCCATTCACGATCTCGATCCTTCGAACCTTCGTCTCTAGCCTAACCCTGGTTACCACCCTGCCTTGGGTAGTTTGAATGATAGCCACCACCTTGGTTGGCTAGAAAATTTACCTCCTCGTTATACAAGGCTTCAAACTTCATCTCCTCAGGATTTGCACACCCGACCCCCATGGCATTGACACTACGGGCACCAGCCCCCATGACATTTTTGGATAAAATGTCAAGTTGTGTCATGATCTTGGCCATGTTTTGGTCTCTCTCATGATCTTTTTCAATATGCTCCTTAGATAGTTTGAAGGTGAGAGAAGAGACTTGGTCCTCGCGAGTGTTCCACACTCTATTGATGGTTGGCATGCCATCTAAAAGTTGGGCTGCTACTATATATGGCAGCTGCATTAACCCACCAGGCGAAAGTTGGTCAACAACCCCTTTGTTTACCGAGTTCAAACACCGGTAAAAGTACTGAAGAAACACATTATCAGGCAAACCATGGGTTGGGAATTAAAGCACCAACTTTTTGAACCGTAACCAAGTTTCGTACAGAGGCTCTCCTTCCAGACGCTTAAAGCTTTGGATACTACCCCGAAGAGTCATCATCTTCGAAGGAGGGAAAAATTGCTCATTAAATACGGTTACCAATTCCTCCCAAGAAGTGATGGATTCCCGAGGCAACTCCGCCACCCACTTGCACGCCTCTCCCATCAATGAGATAGGGAATAACCTTAATCGAACTGACTCCTGAGAGATGTTTTTGAAAGAAAATGGTCCGCACATATCCACAAAGTTTCGAAGATGTTCGTGAGGATCCTTATAAGTAAATCTATTGAAATGTCCCTTTAGTTGCAAGACTTGCAACATAGTGCTCGTTATGTGGAAAACAACATTTCCCTTGGTTGGAGGTGAACGGATGGCCCTAATACCTCCTATGAGATGGGGGTCATTAATGTTGGGCTCTTGGACATCATTGAGATTTTCGATGTCGTCTTGGTGGCCCACCTGGCTGCCATTGCTGCCATTGCTGCCATTAACACTCATGCTTTCTGTTTTAAACACAAACAATAGAAACAAAACTGAAAATTAAGTAAGTGAACTGCAACTAAGTAGAACAAAGTTTTTACTAAACTAAAAATTCTCAAATAACTCCACTCCATGGCAGCAACGCCATTTTGATGTTTGTGTAATCAAGACACAACTTCCAATGCAAGTGTCTACGATTGTACAATAGTAAAGTAACCCAACCAAGGGTTGGGGTCGAGTACCAAGGGAGTAGGCTTGAGAATTAACAGAAAAATAAAATTAAGTTCTTACTAGTCATAGCTAAAAACATTATCAAATATAAACATGTTAAATCTAAGGGGTGACACAAGCGTCAATTATCAATGGGGGTTTGTGACAAGTAAGCAAAAATAGCAAAAATGCAAAGAGTACTAATCAAGGAGAGAGAATTTTTGGGATGTGATTGGAATACGGGATAGACTAAACTATTGGGTACATGCTTTTGATAATAAATCCTTTGAATGTTTGTGACAAGGCTAGACTATAGTGGGGGTAAATTTTCTCTCTAGCAACTTACCCCGAATCAACTCAATATCTCTCGAACATCGAGTTGCCGCATGAAGAACAACCTCCGCCTTAGCCCACTCACTCTCTCGAGCTGAGTGTGTGTGAGAAGGACTAGGGTTCACTCTATCGAGCTGAACCTCATGTCGACCCAATCCCATCGGCCATCAATTTAGTAATCTTAGTTTTACGACCTCTCTCTCGAGCAAGCCGAAAACACAAAGGTGAAATTGTATTTACAACTAAAATTTCATTAAGTTCCACGACAACTACTAAACGAAATCACATTTGCACAACAAATAAACCATCAACAAGCAAGACTCAACAAATAATCTAACCCATGTTCACAAAATCACACCCCAAGAATTGGGGTTTTAGCTAGACTTGTAAAAGAGAGAGAGAAATTTATACCATTATGAGTTTGCATCCAAATGGGTATGAAGATTTACGTCTGAAAACAAGAAAAGTGTGAAGAATCCACAAGACCCAGGTCCAAATCCGTGGATTTGAAACCCTTTGGATCTTCAAGTTCTTCAAAACCCTCTCCAAACTTAAAACTCGAAATTCTATGTTAAAAAATTCTATATTAAAAATCTGATATTAAGCTACAACTCTCAACGAGTATTTATAATTTTCAAAAATCTGTGCTGTAGCGGATCATTCAGAGTTGTTAATCGAGATAGCTAATCAACTCGGCGATCCGCCCTATGGTAGGTTTCATCGCCGTCTTGCCCTATCCTTCACCATCGTCGTCTTTTGGATCATTGGTGACATAGTACTCCTTTTCACCGCCGATTTGTTCCTTTCTTTCAGGGGTCAGCACACTACAACAAAAGGCGAGGATAAGACCTTTTGGCGACTCAACGAATGGGCTCGGTGATTCTCAGATCTTCATTTCTTTGTTCTTTCAGCTGCCTTTGTTCCTTTTTTGCTAAGTAGTGTCCATGCTTTCCCTCAAACTCCATATACATTAAACTTGAGGGTTTTCATTAGATATTGAGATAAAATATACATTTGAGGACAGTAATTCTATCAAAATATAGCCCTAAATGAGTCCAATTTGTGGACTCATCAGGCGACCCATTATACTTGAAACCAGAGTAGTGATGATAGACACCCAAGCATTCCCTGATATTTACAGACTTTTCCAAATGCACCAATTTGAATGGATGAACAATGCACCGGGCGAATTCACATGCTATATAACTAGAGAGTTTTATACCTTCTATCTTGCCGCTCTCATGAAATTTGTTGCGGATACTAAAAAAACAAAGCGGGCACAAAAGATAGTTGTATCCACTTCGGGACCATTAGATATAGTCTCAGTGAGGAATCAAACAGTGAATATCTCTAAGACCATGATTAACCGGATGCTACATGTCCCGGAGCACACAACACTAGCATTAGTGGGATTATTTGAGGGTAAACACCATGCTATGAGCTATGAGACAGAGATGGAGGATTCTAGTTCACGAGAGCGCATCATGTGGTTTTTTGCGAAATACATTGCCTCAAAGAGAGAGTTTGTAGCATGGTTGTCAGGGCCATAGGTGCAGATCACAAAGGCGTCTCTCAGTTTTCCTACCAAGGTCTGGTGGGCAATAGTCCATGCATTGTTGCAGCCCACGGCTAATGATAACAAACTATCACCATCACTGACATCATTGGTTACCAGTCGCAGGGCTCGATACCCAGTAAATGTGGGTCCTATCATCACCACGGAGATACGGGATAGAGCACTAAATGAGAGAGCAGGTTTTCCATTTTCCTTTTTGATAGGGAAACTCTGTTTGCAGGACAACATTCAACAAAATAAGTTGGTGGATAAAAGGGTTGAAGCATTCAGGGTCACCGCAACTTCAAAAATAAAAGATGTGGCCAACCATCTTTTTCGTGCAAAAGTCGCTTAGGTGGGTCCATTGGCAGTAGTACCACATACAACAGTTGCCATCCCACAGGTTGAGGGAAGTACAAAGAAGGGTTGATCATCACATCCATCTATGGGGGCACCACCACCACCAGTGTCAGCAACCCAAGCTACATGTATATTCATCACCATACCTACTGTGATTTTTGAGAGGTTGGTTGCAGATCAGAGGCAGACCTGATCCATAGTCGACCAAATTGTACTTAAACTACCTCAGGTAGTTCAACAAGATGTGTTAGCTACAGAGAAGTGGTTAAAATATGAGATGCGGATAGTGTTGGACGTGCTGAAAAATAGGATGGAAGGTCTAGAGGTTCATGTGCAAAATCAATAACAAGTTGAAAGTTCAGTAGATGCTGTGGAGTTGAAGGTGTAGTTGGCATAGATGCGAGCTGAGATTGCGAAACTAGCTGAGAAGCCAGTTACTGGACCCCATCTAGTTGTGCCGAAGTCGTTGATGAGCTTGTTTAGTGAGCCCCCCACTAGTCAGGCACATGACGACTTCTAGGGCGAAGTACCCAAAGAAAAATACGACAAGAGAAAGTAGAAGACTGTGGAGTCTGATGAGGAGCAACCGACAAACCTCTCCAAGGAGGAAAGCAGGAAGCACAAGAAAGCACGCAAGGAGTCCAGAAGACTAGTAAGGGAAGAAGCAACATTTGAGCAACAGAGGCGTAATGTGATGTTAGCTGGCACTTTTGATAGTACGATACCAACCCCTGTTGATACTACTCAGCCTGACCCAATGCAGGTCTCTTAGAGTGCACTCGTTGACAAGGGTGCCAACATTGCTCCGACTACTGGAACCTAGTGCGCCTTAGGTATGACCCCTCCTTACAGCCCCAATTTTGTGTTTATTTCTTTACTTGAGGGCAAAGTCCTTTTGTGTGAAGAGCAACCTACCATGTAAGTGTTAGAATGTATGGAAGTTGGCTCTATTTTGTGTTTTGATAAATTTGTGAAGTTTTTGTGATCTAAGTTATTGCCAATTGCTAGCAGCAGCTAAGTTTTGAGCTTGTGTTTTGTTTGGAAAGATCACGAAAATTGTGTTTAATCTGAAATCTGACTCTTAGGCTCTTTGTATGACATTTTAGATATTTGCTTGTTGAGCATCGCTAGCTAGGATCATAACTTAGTTGGCTATAATACTGAAAGTTCAAGCATGTGGCATGTGAGTGTGGGTTTAGTGTGAAGTCTAACATTGCTGATAGAATCTAGAACTTGCCTAAGTAGTCTTTGCCATAGTGTGAGAATAACCGGATAAGAAGTGATCAATAGGCCATTTTTGTTTAAAGTCACTTAAAACCAAACATAACTACCAATGAAATCAGGAGCCCTTGAACCCTATTTGAGCTTAGAAGTTAATTTTGTTGTCACCCTGTTGATATTGTACCCTCAGTTATTCGAAGGCACGATGCCACAACTCAGGCCAAAAGCCTAAGTTGAGCATGGTCATGTACTAGATAAAAAGAAAGCAATTTAGCAGTCGTATCATTGGTTGTTCCGAAGGCATAAACATGCAAGGCATGGTAAAAAAGGGGAAGAGTTTGAATGGTTGAAGTAAAAGGTAGATAAAAAAATATATAATAAAAGGTGTTGATGCGACTACTGGGATGTGCTAAGGAAATAGAGGTTCTAACCACTCGAGAAATAGTTGTGTGCTAACAAGAACTTTGGAGAAGCAGGGCAAGTTAGTCACTCATAAGACCAAAATTACACTCCCTATCCCGAGCCAACGCTATAAGCCAATAAACTCCTATAGTGATCCTACTCCGGTTGTTTGATAGATTAAGCATAGAAAGAAAGGGCAATCCTATAGTCAGTATATATGCAGTGTTAGACGATCTTTTAGAGCGTGAGTGTACTGATTAGTCCTAATTATCATCTGTGAGGGACTTCTTTGTTATGAGAGCACTGTGTTTGCATTGGATAGTTAAATTGAGTCAGATGCGAATTGACACTAGCATAAGCATGATTGACTATGAGTAATGAGATGGCGTACATTGATCCTTGCATGTTAGATAGATGGTTTTGACAAAAGAGTTGGTTGAGGTGGCTGATGCATGATAATATTGTATCTTTGGTGTTTGAGCGTCAAGTGTTTTGTTTTCATCGCTTGAGGACAAACAATGATTCTATGTTGAGGGTGTTGGCGTGCCGTGAAATCTTGGAACATTTGACGCTCAAAACTAAGGATTAATGCAAGAACTTTAGTGAGTTTATGTAGATTTGATGTGGTTGTTGATGTATGGACAGGTTTACACATGCATGGAAAATTTGAAAAGAATCGTGATCATGAAATAAATGTACTGAAGGAACACCAAGGATCCCCAGATGGGCCGTGGTGATGATGATTGATGAGTCCACCATTTGGACTCATTTAGGGCATCATTTTAATAGAATTAGTGTCCTCAAATGCATATTTTTTCTCAATAACTGATGTAAATCCTTAATTTTAGGTATTTGGAGTTTTAGGCAAGGCATAGACACTACTTGGCAAAAAGGAACAAAACGGCAGAAAAGACGAAGAAAAGAAGGACTAAGGATCGCCTAATGCATTCGGCGAGTTGCTGAAGGCCTTAAACTCGCCGAAAGTTCTAGTGTGCTGAACCCTGAAGGAAAACAACAAGTTGGCGATGAAAAGAAGCAATCGGCGTGTTGCCGAAGAGTTCTGCGAAGCAGTACTATATCGTCTAATGATCCAGAACGCGAAGATTATGAGAGCAAGAGCTGAGAGGGATTAAGCAGACCAAAGGGCGGGTCGCTGAGTGCATCGGCGACCCTAACTAACTACGTCGAGTGATCCTTCGCAGCATCTTTTTTGACAGCTATAAATACTAGTTGAATTTTTTATCTTAGTATGCAATTTCAGATACAACGTTTTATTTTTCTATGTTTCATGTAGAAAGACATTGTTCTTAGCTTTTGAAGATTGAAGACTTCCAATTCCAAGAAATTGGAAGTGGGTGTTGAAGATTCTTCATCCTAGACTCATTTAAAGTGAATATAAATCATACCCAGTTGATGATACTTCGGTTTGGTATCATTTTCTTCCTTTTCTCTATGTCTAGATAAAACCCCAATTCTTGGAGTGTGATTTTGTGAATATGGGTTAAATTTCCTATTGGGTATTGCTTATTGTTAGTCTATTTACTGTTTAAATGTTATTTCGTTTAGTAGTTGTGTTTGAACTTAATGGGATTGTAGTTGCAAATACGATTTCATATTAGTGTTTCTGGCTTCCTCGAGAGAGAGGTTTTAAAACTAAGACTATTAAATCTATAGCCGGTGGTTATTGGGTCATCATGGGTTTAGCTCGAGAGAGTGAATCCTAGGCCTTTTCCCACATATATTCACCTCGAGAGAGTTAATGGGTTAAGGCGAAGGCTGTGCTTAAAAGAGGCAACTCAGTGTTCGAGAGAAATCGAGTTGATTCATGGTAAGTTGCTCGAGAGAGAATTTACCCCCACTAAAATGTAGCCTAGTTACAAATGTTCAGCAATTGATTATCAATAGCATTTACTCGATTGTGTAGTTTATCCCATATTCCTATAACATCCCAATAATCTTATCTCCCTATATTCACATCTTTTTGTTTTCGCTTTTTTAGTTGTTAATCAACTTCAAACCCCCCATTGATAATTGACATTCGTGTCAGCCCCTTAATTTATGATGTTTTTACTCGATAATGTTTTTAGCTATGGTTAACTCTAGCACTTTCGCACTTATTACTATTGTACGATCGTAGGCGCTTGAATCGGAAGTTGTGTCTTGATTATGCAAACATCAAAATGGCGCCGCTGCCGGGGAGTGGTGTTATTTTAGAATATTTAATTAAGTTGAATTTCGTTCTTATTAATTATAGTTAGACTTACTTAATTCTAAGTTTTGTTTTTTGCTTGGTTGTGTATTGAAACAAGAAAGATGAGTATGAATGGTAATTATGGGTACCAAATGGACCAAGTGCTATCTTCTCTCTACCAAGAGCCAAAAGAGAGGTGGCCTCATGAAAATGAGGCAAACCTCACTAGTGGAACTTGAGTGAGGAGTTGCGTCATGCCACAACGTTAAATAATGCGCTTCTTGGGAGGCAACCCAAGGTTTTACCTCTTTAATTTTGATTTAAGAAATAATGGTGTGTTGTTTGTGTAGGTTGAAGTATGGAAAGCAAGTGAAAAGTGCAAATTGGCGAGCCAAAGGTCCAGTTGGTGCATCGCCGAAGAAGTCGGTGACCCTGACTTAGACCGCCGTTGGACTAAAGACAACTTCAAAGTGGAGTCTGTAAAACTCGGTGTGCCTAGGAAATTATTTGCTAATCTCTGACCTGGTCGGCAATTGTGATCTAGTTCACCGTTTGGACCCCCTAGTTTAACTGGAGGTCCAGTAAAACTTGGCGAGGTAAGTATCCACTCGGTGAGTCGCCGAATGGATCGGTGACCACGACTGTCGCCGAATGGGCGAGAACTAGACAGTTTCTTAAAAGGCCAAAGGTTTAAACTTTCAAACTTTACACTTTCCCTCACTTTAGGCCTTCACAAACTCACACCCGTTTAGTAATTTCAATATATCTTGCGTTTTTACTGTATTTGAGTTGTTGATTGGTGCTCGGAGTTGGATTACATTACCGCATATCATTTCAAAAGTATTTTAATCAGCATCTAAGGTTTTTTTTCCGAACCCCGAATTGATTTTTAGCAATTTTGTACTCATTTGCAATGATCTTATCTTAGTGATGTGTGTTGGGCCTCTCTAATCTTAATTGTTTTTTCTTATGCTTGTGAAAATTTTGCCCGTAGTGTTTATATTGTTAAAATCTCGTATTTTTTGTGCCTTAAAATTGGTTAAATGTTGTGGGGTTGTGCTTGCATGTTGTTGAGTCTAGCAGGGAGAAGTCTGAGTTTCTCGAAGATATGGTAAAGACCAATATTGTCATGCCACCCCGGAAAAGAGCACGGGATATCACAATAAATGAAGGGGGGTTAAATCCTCCGAAGAAGGGAAGAGAAGAACCTCCACCTGAAATAAAGGCAACGGCAAGAGGCCCACTTCTGATAGGAAGACCACTATCAGAGATCCTAATGTTCCTTCATGGGTCTGGGGATTCTATGTAGCTGTGCAGGCCTTTTTAGCTAAAACACCCTTGGCAGCTCCTCGTGGGTCTGGTACTGGTGTTTCTTCTGAGACGACTCCGGGTACTGAGACCCAGGACCAGAGTGTTGCACTGGGCACTGAAGCCCAAACAGATGGAGCGACTGTGTAGACATGACCCCCTCTCTGTCTTACTTTATTTCACTTTTGGATATTTTTGTTTGCATTTGAGGACAAATGTTTTATTTGTAGTGGGGTGAGGCCAACCTTTTGTGATTTTGTGACTCTCTGGTTTGGTTTATATAATGGGTTGTGAGCTGAAATTGTGTTTTTACACTGCATCTTGTGGATATTTGAGCTTGTGACTCCATGTTTTTAATTATGAATGATGTTTGACCCTTCTAAAAAAATTTGCTACCTCTTGTTTGTATTGAATGTGGCTGTTCTTGTGCAAATTTGATTATCGATTTGATCAATACCGATGACTTGAATAGTGCTTATAATCGAACAAAAATGAATGTGCGGCTACAACGAGGCCAATTGAAGTTGCATAAACAATATGTGAACTCCTTGCATCTCGTTGTGACTAGCCAATTATCGAATCGAGTCTCTTGTGATGAACATTGCACACTAGCGAAAGTGTGGAGTCTTGTTTGACTTTGGTATCGGTGCTTTGTTTGATGAGCTTACCGTGAACCATTTGTAATGACACCTAGAATTTGCCCCGTTTGTTTGGTTGACTAAGTGATGCAATTTCTTGAGATGATCTTAGGCAACTATAAAGTGTGTGAACCAATTTGACATATATCTCTTTTTTGGCCTACCTTGTGAGTGTGTGAACCTCTCTTGAGCACCCTTTGAACCCTAACCTTTTCTTGGAAGAAACTTGATAACATTGCTACCTTTTATTGATCCATTACTCATAATCCTCATGATCTGGTTTATTTAAATACCCAACTTAGGCCAAAAGCCTAAGTTGGGGGTGTGGTGAAAAGAGAAGGCAAATCAAGTAAATGCAAAGAAGTCCCTTGTGCCCATGTTTTGAGAAAAATGGAACCCCTCCATATCTATCTATCTATATTACCTTAAAAGCATGAACTCCTAACTTAAATGTTAAATTACTATTATATCCCTAACTTAGGTTGTGACTTTTTCGATGAGTTGTGACTTTTCTGATAAGTTGTGACTTTTTTCGAATGGTTGTGATTTTTCGATGAGTTGTGACTTTTCCAAAGAATTGTGACTTTTTCAATAAGTTGTGACTTTTCCAAAGGGTTGTGACTTCTCAAAAGGTCATGACTTCTCCGATAAGACACCAAAATAGTTGTTCATACCACCCTTTGTTGATTATAAATAGAGGGGCTTCCTCTCATTTTTTTTAACCACAATTTTTTTAAACTTCTACTTTTAATCTTCTACTTGCATTTTAAAAGATTTCATTAGATTTATTGTCATTGAGTTAGTTCGAATAAGGTTGTAAGTGATTCCTTTGCTCTTAGTATATGGTGATTACTGTCGAGTTTGTGAGTGGAAAGAAAGATTTCTTTTTGGTGAAAAAAGAAAATGTACATTTTCGTCGGTGTATTACTTGTGTCATTAGTTGTATGACAGCCTGGTGCTGCCTTTTCTGCAATAATTTATCATATCAAAATTAAATTTTTTGCTAATAGTGGTCCATTTGTAACTTGCTAAGTACATGGTTGTGGTGTTAACTCTCATTTGATGATATGCTTCAATGTTCTACCAAGAATAGAAGAATTAAGCAAAAAGAGGAGAAATTTTATTATGGGGATTACAGGAAATGTATCTATCCTTTTCGTTCACTCAATATTTCTCTGATGTCTCTACGTTGCATTTTGTACTTTCACATTTTCTCTTCTTTTTTAACTGTTTGTGAAGGAACACACCGTCATTATTATTGTCAAAATGCGGTTGTCTTTACCTCCCTTTTCATAGTGATCTTTGATAGTTGAGTAAACTGCCTTGTTTTGTTTCCTCAGAATTGTTGACTGATGAACTTCTAGATTGGCACTACCGAAAGGCCATCAATTTGCATAATATATACATCAGTATGTAATGTTCCAATATATAAAGTTAACATGATGTAGTCTAAATTCATTTTGTTTTTTTTTTTCAACAATTTCTCATGTGATGTAAATATATGCTTTTGAACATATTTTTTGAAAATTTCTCAAGAGTTAGAGAATGGTCACAATTTGTTCTTTTGATGTTCAAGTCAAAATAATGACTTTATTTATCAATGTGATTTAGAATGTTAGGAAGTTTGCTTCAAAATATTTATTACTATATAAACATTGCCTTTTTGTTTTACTTATTTACTATTTCTTAATATTACAATATTTTAGACGAATAAAAGCTCATATATATATATATATATATATTGGTAGGTATTTGAATTAAAATTAAAGTTTTATATATGTCACAAATGTATTATCAAGTTAACAAGATCTTCTAACTTTAAAATATATTATTTAATTTTAACTTCAAAATATATTATTTTAAATTAGTTCTAAAAAATAAAATATAGTTGTTCTCTTCACATGTTCATATGACATTTGAGTAGTTCAACGTGCAAAACACGTGCAAACACATATGGAAATACACAACAAATATCGTCTATAAGGTAATATTATTGAGATAAGGCCAATTACATGATTGAACCCCAGCAAAT
>JAJOOR010018244.1:0-30278 GCA_036250505.1 Solanum acaule | reverse complement strand
GCGGGGTCGAGCTCGCCACACCACTCGGCGGGTCACCTAATATCTCAATCTTGCCTTTAATTTCATGCTTGATGTGATGTTTGGCTCTGTAACTTTCAGCGAGAAGCCTTCGACAACTCGTCGAAAGTATGCTTGATCGCCTTTTGGAAGCACCCATGTACATTGGTGGTACTGAAATATTCGACGAATAAATCCTTGCTTGCCGAATTCACTGGCGAGTGTGTCTGCAAGTAATTTTCTGTGCCTTAATGTGGTAAATTCCTAACCTCCTCTTAATGTTTTGCAGACATGGCCAGATCTAAAGTTTCAGGACGTAGTGTACCACCCCGAGGAAAATCAAAAGGGATTACCTTGAATGAGGGTGCAGATGCATCCAAAGGCAAGGCTGCAAAACGCAACACAACTAGTGAGAAAGACAAAGTAAAAGGCAAGGCACCTATATCATCGGAGACAAGCTCCGACAGTGATGGAATCTATGACGCATACCTCACTACCTTGGAGAGTGAGGGTGAGCAGCAGGAACCCCAAACCATGGAGTCTGATGCGGACGATATAGCAGTAGCACGTAGGGCAAATATACAGTCTAAAAAGTTGAATGATCTATCCAGGATCAGAACCCCCCAGGCCACCACTTCTCCTCCTCCAAACCCATAACAAGCAGAGGTCCTAACACCACTAGTTTAGGGACCTCCCCCGAAATCCATGAACAGATTCAAGACAAAGGGATTAAGGACAATTCTTGAGGAGAAGCATCTCTTCCCGGACGGAGTGATTGACAGGTATCCCGAGATTATAGATGTCTGAAATCTCATAACCTCCAGATGTTCACAGAACCCCGTAGTCCATATATCCCAAGATGGGTCAGAGAATTTTACAACTCTTACAATGTATTGATACCACGTGGGAAGAAATCGTCAACTAAATTTACGCCGGTTGACTATGTAGTCGTTAGGGGAAAGAAGGTGCAATGCGACACTACTACTATAAATGTTGTTCTGGAGTGCACTGCAATACTGAAGGATACCAGTCAGGTTATGCTTAGTAGAACATCTCTGGAAGATACGAAAGAATAGATGGCACCATTAGTATGAGACGACACTCCTAGGTGGCTTAAGGCTGAAGAAGTTATTGAGAAGAAGGATTTGAACGTGACAACAAGGTATTGGTTTGGGTTCATCAGCGGCACGATCATTCCTTCACAAAATGAATCCATCCTTCGCCATGCTAAAGAAACTTGATTAGGTTGCCTCATCAAGGAAATAAAGCTAAACTTAGGAAGGATCATTGCCTCAGAAATTCTTATGCGTGCAAGGCAGCTTCAGACCTCGTTTCATTTCCCGGTATTAATCACTAAGCTGTGCAGATGTGCTCGGGTACCTAAAGATGACAAGAAGGATGTGGAAGTTATGCCCACATCCTCCACTAACATCCGGAGAATTAAAGTTGAGTATCTCAAGGATCAGACAGAGAAGTAGCAGAAGGAAGTGTACATAGATTCTTCCCCAGCCTTGAACACAAAATCCATACCTGCAGAGGCATTTTCGCCTACTCTATCCCCTGGACCCTCAGGCACTCTTTGTGCTATATCCTCTGATTCTCACAGTGCTGTTGCTACTCCATCACCCTCTGGACCTAGATCTGCCGCTGCCGCTTCTCGGCCACCGCTCACCCAAGCTACAGTACTACGGATAGGGCAGCTAGCTTATTTTGCTGATCGTCGGGCTGCTAGACTAGAAACCTCCATACCAGGCATGATTCAGGCTGCTTTGACGGATGTTGTGACTCTATTGAGCACTGCCATTGATACCCTCGAGTCTAGGATAAAGATGTGTGAGCATGACCAAGGGGTCACAGAGGAGGTGACGACATTAAAGACCGCTATTGCTTCTTTGCGGAAAGATGTGGATCAATTGAAATCCACCGATGTATCCATCGTCTTTGGCACAGTAGAAATCCCAGATGTGTTCAACACAACTTCAGCTACCACAGGAAATAAGGAGAGAATGAAACAGATAGTCGAGCTTGAGTCGGATGCAAAAACTGAAGCGGAAATGCTTGAGGGTACTGAGGGAGTTGCAGATGAGGACCTGACTGAGATTGAAGTAGTCATGATAGATGCTGCTGTGAAGGCTTCCTTAGCAAATACACATTTTGCTGCATCTAGTGCAACGAGCACTTCTGAGGTTACACCGGGCACTGAAGCCCAAGTCTGAACTAATATCCCAGGCGCTAACACATAGACAGATTGAGCGACTGCTTAGACATGATTCCCTCTTTACCTCCCTCTATGTCTTTTTTTATTTTAAATTTGGAATAATTTTATTTGCATTTGAGGAGAAATATTTTTATTTGTCATGGGTTGATGCCCACCTTTTGTCTTATTTTTATTCGTGTTCTGTATACATTTGGGTTTTGAGATAGAAGGATGTTGTTTACGCTGTTTTCGCTGATGTTTGATCTTAAGGATCCTTTTATTTTTTATGGCGAAATGATTTTGATCCTTCCAAAAAAAATTTGCAAATTTTCGCCACCTCTTATATGTATTGGAATGTGGTTATTCTTTAAGCAAATTTGAGTCTCGGTTTCGATCAATACCGATGACTTAAATAGTGATAGCAATCGAACGAACATGAATGTGCGGCTACGATGAGACCAAATGAAGTTGCATAGACAATATGTGAACTTTTTGCATGTCGTTGTAATTAGCATGTTTCAAATTGATTCTCTTGTGATGACCGTTGCACACTAGCAAAAGTGTGGTGTCTTGTTTGACTTTATTGTCGATGTTTTGTGTGATGAGCTTACTTTGAACCATGCATGATAACACCTTGAATTTTCCCTGTTGGTCCGGTCAACTAAGTAAGGCTATCTCTTGATATGATTTTAGGCAACTTTGAAGAGTGTGAGCTAATTTGACATATACCTCTCTTGTGGCCTACCTTGTGAGTGTGTGAACCTCTTTTGAACACCCCTTGAACCTCATCCTTTCTTTGGAAGAAACTTGATGAAAACACAACACTTCTTGATCCATTACCCATAATCCTCATAAGTATTGGTTTGGTTGAATAGCCAACTTAGGCCAAAAGCCTAAGTTGGGGGTGTGGTGAAAAGAAAGGAAAATCAAGGAGTGCAAGAGATTCCCTTCTATCCATGTGTTGAGAAAAATGGAACCCCTCCATATAAAATAAAATAAAAAAGAAAGAGAAGAAAAAAAAAAGAATGAATAAGAAAAGGTTGTGAAATAAAGTTGGAAATGCAATAAGAAAATGGGGTTTCCAACATACCATGGAAGAATAAACAATGGGATGACTTGTGAACACTAATGGACTTGATAAAGGAAAGGAAATGAAGTGTTGTGAGCACCACACCTCATGAGGATCATAGTCACTAAGCCTAAATGACCATACCTTTGCACTCAACCCCATTACAAGCCTTATAAAGACCTAGCTGATCTTGAGTGAGCTGAAACAAAGGTAGATTGGAAAATACAGGCAAACCTATGGGTGAAAGCATGCATTTTGTTCCTCTTTTTGAGTGTGAGCATTGCATTTGATTTCGAAGTTTGAAATGATTGAATCAATATGTGTGTAAATGGAATTATTCCTTGTGTGAGGGCATTCAAATACTTTTGTTGAGCTTGAACTTGCATTTGAAGCAAGTATTGCGAGCTTGGGAATCTTTTGATAGTGGTGTGCCACAACTTGAATCTTTGAGTACACAATTGATCTTTGCACGAGTAAATTGAGTCTTGTCGTGTACATTCATGATTGAGTCTTATGTAGCACTGTTTGAGACATCCTTTTTGAACTACTAAACTGGAGTTTTACTTGAGGAAAAACAAGAGTTTAAGTTAGGGGTAGAAATGAGTCCACAATTGGACTCATTTAGGGCTATATTTTGATAGTATTAGTGTCCTCAAATGCATCTTTTATCTCAATATCTGATGAAAACACTTAAGTTTCAGGTATTTGGAGATTGGAAAAAGCATGGACACTACTTAGCAAAAGGGGACAAAGGCAGCCAAAAGAACGAAGAAATGAAGATCTAAGAATCGCCAAATGCATTCGGCGAGTCGCCAAAAGGTCTTATCCTTGCCTTTTGTTCCAGTGTTCTGAGCCCTGAAGGAAATGATCAAGTCGGCGGTGAAAATAAGTAGTCGGCGCATCGCTGAGCAGTTCCACAAAGCAGTACTATATTGCCCAATGATCCAGGACGCGAAGATGCTAAAGGCTAGAGCAAGACGACGATGAACATACCAAAGGGAAAATCACCGAGTTGATCGGCGATCCCGACTAACGACGTCGATGACCCTTCGCAACACAACTTTTTGAAAACTATAAATACTCATTGAGAGTTTTAACTTAAGAGAATTTTCAGTGAAAAAGATTATTATTTCATATTTTAGATTCTATTTTTGAGTTCCAAGTTTGGAAAGGGTTTTGAAGACTTAGAAGAATCAAAAAGGGTTTCGATCCCAAGAAATTGGAAGTGGGTCTTGAAGATTCTTCACTCTTAGCTTGTTCTTAGACTTAAAACTTTATACCCATTTGAATGCAAGCTCATTTTGGTATAAATTTATATCTCTTTTACATGTGTAGCTAAAACCCCAATTCTTGGGGTGTGATTTTGTGAATATGGGTTAAATTAGCTGTTAGGCCTTGCTTGTTGATAGTTTATTTGTAGTTTAAATGTGATTTCGTTTAGTAGTTGTGTTGGAATTGAATGAGATTGTAGTTGCAAATACAATTTTACCTTTGTGTTTTTGGCCTGCTTGAGAGAGAGGTCGTAAAACTAAGACTACTAAATTGATGGCCGGTGGGATTGGGTCAATATGAGATTCATCCCGCGAGGGTCAATCCTAGTCTCATTCCCACACATTCAGCTCGAGAGAGTGAGTGGCCTAAGGCGGAGGCTGTGCTTCATGCGGCAAATGGGTGTTCGAGAGAAACCCATTTGAAACGAGGTAAGTTGTTTGAGAGAAAGATTATCCCCATTAAAGTCTAGCCTAGTCACAAATATTCTATGAATTCGCTATCAAAAGCATGTACCCAATAATCTAGATTATCTCGTATTCCTATCACATCCCAAGAATCCCGTCTCCTTGATTAGTACTCTTTATATTTTCATTGTCTTTGCTTACTTGTTGCGAAACCCCCCATTTGATATTTGACACATTTGTGTCACTTTTATATATAAAATGTTTTCATTTGATAATATTTTTAGATATGGTTAATTAGAACTAGATTTTACTTTTCTATAAATTCTTGCAACCGCTCCCTTGGGACTCGACCCTAACCCTTGGTTGGGTTATGTTACTGCTTACGATCGTTGGACACTCGAATTGGAGGTAGTGTATTGATAAGTGTGATCGTAAAAAGGACTTATCACCCTCACATCAACTGATTAAAGTTAGACTATTAGTTGGCAGCAAATCCTTAACTAAATCTCTATTGTTTAATCTTTTCTCGTTCATTACCCCTTGGTAAGGCAAGTCGGAATGAGGCGATTTCTAACGTTACGCACCACTAGAAAGACTTTTAAACAAAAAGATTAACACTACATGCATAAACACTATTCACGAATTACTTAGTTATTAGTCAGACATTGTTAATTGCTCATGGTTCCCACAACCCTAGTTAGGGATTTAGCTACTCATGCTTGAGAATTCACAATTCATATTATGATTAAAAGAAATCATGAGCTTACAATTAGAATAGATGAAATACGAAATCTTGAATTGAAATTCAAAGTGCAAATCGCATAAACTAGCTTCCGAAATTAAAGTGCCAAAGTGTTTGCAAATTAATCTCGGAAAGCAAAAACAAAATTCTCCAATATTGTCTAACAACCAAAAAACGGAAATAACAACTAATATTTATAGTATTTAAATCCTAAACCAACTAGGAAACGAAAATAAGGAAAATTAGTTCAGGATGCGATTTTGACAGACGACAGGACCTACAGACCATGGGTCGACCTACGGTCCGTGGGTCACCTCCGTGGTTCAAGTATGAACTCAATCTTTTTGATCAAAATGACGGATGTGCAGGACGGTCTGTTATTCACTCTCCTTGGCGTTGTTTGCCTCCGTGGTTCCCCACTTGGTCGAACATCCCGGAACTTCACCTACGCTGCATCATCTATGGGTCGTCACTGGACCTACATCCGTGGTTGGCTTCATTAGTTGTTGTTGCGACCAATTTAGTCCATTTTTCTATCAACCGCTTACGAACCAATTTCTTGCAAAAGATTACATAAAAACATTATATCTAATAACAAAATAGCCCAAGACACACACAATCTCTATGTGAAATACGTCAAAAATACTGTAAACTCATAGTATATCAACACCCTCAAATTAAACTTGTTGTTTGTCCTCAAGTGACACACTAGAACTCTAAACGACACTCATGTAGAAGCAAACATACAAACTCAAGCAATCACATGACTTTCTCAATCAATTCCATCTCTTAGTGCAAATCTTTTCATTTAGATTCAACAAGCTAACTCATGCGGATCAACACATAACATAGACATACCAATAGATATCACCACATACACTTTCAACAATCACAAAGATACCAACTCTCCAACAATGTAACTAGTGCCCTCACTTCAAAGAAATCCTTTTTCACATAACAACTCTGATTTTTAATCTTAAGGATTCAGTCAACACTCATGCTCATAAGTGAATTCAAATACAGTAAGTGCTCAATACCATAGGCTTGCCTTTATTTTAACTGCATAGACTCTCCAAACTAGTCACTAGGATCATTATATGACTTTATTATCTTGTAACATAGGCTCAGGGTCTTTTCTTCCCTCCTTGACATTACATTGACTACTTACCTCTTTTCTCAACCAATTCTTGACTTTTTTTCATTTTCTGCTCTTTTCCTTGTCTTATTTCAGCACATATGTGACTTTGACTTTTTCTTTTACTTCTTCATTCTTTGTTGTTCAACATCATTATCACTCTTTTTTTTTCTTTTGAATTCAGTCACATCGTTTTCTATCTGTTTCCTTCTTCTACACACAACTCTTTTCATACCCTTTTCTTTCAGTTTCCTTTTTCATAGCCACCCTCAACTTATGTATTTTGCATGAGTTGAGGTGCACAATATCTGAGGTCAAACCAGGGCTAAGATTACGGTAACTTTTGAATTAGTCACCCTCAACTTAGGCTTTTGGCGTAAGTTAAGGTGCATATGTCCAAGGAGGGACCAGGGCCAATACAATATTTTAGGGAAACTAAGTTAGGTGTATTGAAAGAAGTGGTATTCGTTAGGCTCAAACATTTTGTAACACCCTGGAATCTAGTAGGCTAATCTAGGGATATGTGTGTAGGGGTAAGTAGTCATGGTAGAAGGGCAAGGGCCTAAAATACCATGTAAATGGTTAAAGGAAAACATTTTTCCCTTTGATCCACTTGGAGAAGGGAAGTACCATCGCCAAAGTGACTTGGCGACTAGCCAAGTGGAGCCACAGTCGCCGAGTGGACTGCCTAGGGGGCCCAAGATACTGGAAAATTAGGCGAGCCAAGTCAGGGCTCACTTTTTAGGTTGGTGCATCGGCAAGAGCTCCTCGTCATCGCCCAAGTGGCCTGTCTCTTTGAGTAAGCTACTGTAACTTTAGGCGAGCCAAGGGTCTATATGGCGAGTCACCAAATGCCTTGGGAGACCCTTAACATCCAGTTCTCTTAAAAATAAGTTAGGGTCTTTCATGTCTTTTCATAGTTTTCCTAATTCGATATTACGTCGTTTTACCCTTTGCATAGTAAATTATATAAGAATTCTATTCTTAAATTTTTCCCAATTAAGTCATTCACCCTAGAATCTAAAAGAAAACCCAAAAATTCTTCTCTCAAAATATTTCTCTCTCTAGAAGCTTAAGGAAGGAGAAAAAGGAGATTCAAGCTAGGGTTCAAGAGCAAGCTTCTTCACATAAATTTCTCTGGGCTTTAGTTGATAAGGTATGGTAGTTTTCATCAATGGATAGCTTCCATCCATGGAGCCCTCTCAAAATCTTCAATTTCAAAAAGATAGAAATGCCCAAAAGTTAGGGTTTGATTCAAAAGTTACGAGTTCCTTTGAAATATGATTCTAATGGTTGAATTATGTTATATTAAGCATGAATTGATAATTTCCTATGGTTTTCATGATATATACCCAAGAACCCATGAAACTCCCATATTTCTCAATTGTGATCTTATGATGTGGGTGTTTGTTGATGAAAGAGGAATGTTATGAATTAATGCATGAAGTGATAGAAGCACATGAATTATGATTTAAATCCACGTCTAATGCTTGAATTCTACATGTGTTGATTGAAAGTAAGCTTTGAACCTTGAAAGGGGAAAGTATGAGATTATGCAAGTTTATGAAATCTATGTAAATGCTTTAAGAACACTTTGAGTGTGAAGTGTCCATGATTATGATATTGTTGTTGTGTTGAAAGGACATTCTCATATACACACCTATGCATGAACATGATGTGAAAGGTTTTTTCACATAATGAAAATTCTAAGGTTGAAAAGCTTTCTCAACTAATTGAATCTAAGATTTTCATGTCGACATGGACGGTGAAAGGTTTTATTACGCATGATCTAAGAGCTATCCTAATGAACTAAGTTGGACTGATTGTCAAGGACATTCTTCCATAAAATATGAGTTAAGTCAAGACTTAATAAGTACTCCTTGGAAGTAATTCTTGGCATCGAGAGGATATTGAATATGAGATGGAGACTTTACATCAGTTGAGTCCGGCTCCCAAAAAAGGACCTTGTACGTCAGTTGAGTGTGAGATTCCCAAGTATATCTCATGAGATGGAAACTTGTACCCCAGTTGAGTTCAGGTTTCTAGTAGTAATCTTTTTATCCCATAAACTATATGCCCCTTAGGATATTTAGCTAGTGGATCCACCTAAGCTAAAGTTACCGGTTTTACCTTAAGCAAGTAGACCAACCTTTTTCGGTGTGGGAGTCACCAGATTCCATGTTATGCTCACATGGTCTCATGTTGGTTATGGCTTATTCCCACAACAAGAACAAGAACATGAATAATGAACTAAGACATGCTTAAGGAGGTATCTCATAGTGTTCAAAGGTTTTAAAGATTATGATGACTGTGTTAACTATGATTTATGACTTATGACTTCTAAACTCTTATATCATGTTTAAATTGGTAAAGTGCATGTTTTCAAATGATATGCCCCTTTTAGCATGTTTTCAATTTTTATAGGCATGGCTATCATACTTAGTGCCTTTTTGTACTAATGCCTATTTTGCCTACGTTTTTCCCAAGTATAGATTCGATTCTCGAGATGATCATTTTTGTGGTTAGAGCTTGGACCCTATTGTTTTTCCCGAGCAGGGTGAGTCCTCATGGTCTGAAGACGACTTCTTATGTTATAGTTTTCTTTCATGTACTTTCCCTTTTTGGACATGTTGTATGGGCTAGGCCCTATTTAATTCAAGATTGTAATAGATGGATATGTTGAGACAAAGAGTCTTGACTTCCTCTTTTGTTCATGAAAAACTTTTGAGACTTGAATTCGTGTTTTCTCTCATTATTCTATTTACTTATGTTATGAGGACTAAATGGCTTGTATGGAGTCCTTCAGTATTATATAGGCCGTGTTACATCTAAGGGGTACCCTTGGGTCATGACAAACTTGGTAATCATAGCACAAAGTTTAGGATGATTCTAAGATGATGTCTCATAAGCCACGTCTAGTAGTGTCTTGTTCACGAGTGTGAAGCGCACCACATTTATGGATGAGAAGCTACAAGATGGTTAGGAAATTTCACTTCTTGCATTACTCTTAAGTCGTGCAATAGGGTTTAACTCTATAAAGTCTTTTTCCTAATGTTTTCTTGATGGTCTATAGGATATGACTACTAGAAGGGCTTTCACAAGAAGGAATAAGGAAGATAATGTGAATCAAGGAGTTCCTCCTCAAGCTCCTCAAGCTCTGGTTGATCCTTTTGCTGAGAATGTAACAAATGTGGAGTTTAGGGTGGCTTTTCAAGTGTTGGCTCAAGACAATAGAAAGGTGATTGCCCCCGTGAACCCTAATGTAATTCGGTGGCTTAAAGAGTGAGGACTTTGCAAGGATGAAACCTCTGGAATTTTATGGCTTTAAAGTTGAGGAAGACCCTCAAGAATTTATCGATGATGTCTATAAGGTACTTGCTATTATGGGAGTGACTCCGATAGAGAAGGCGGAGTTAGTCGCTTACCAATTGAAAGGTGTTGTTCAAGTGTGGTATAATCAATGGAAGGAGCAAAGGCTAGTAGGAGCGGGTCCCGTAGAGTGGGAAGTGTTTAAATCAGTGTTTCTTGATAGGTTCTTTCCCCTTGAATTGAGAGAAACTAAGATGCAAGAGTTCATTAACCTTTGTCAAGGTAATATGAGTGTGAAAGAGTATTCTCTAGAGTTCATCCAACTATCCAAGTACGCTCCAACTATGGCAGATTCAAGGGATAAGATGAATAAATTTGTGATGGGAGTGTCCGGCGTGGTAGTCAAAAAATGTTGTACGACAATGCTTGTCCAAGATATGGATGTCTCACGTCTCATAGTGCATGCCCAACAAAAGGAGGAAGAGAAACTCAAGGAAAAGAATAAGGAGGTAAAAAGGGCTAGGACTGGTGATGGGAAATACTCTAATACAAGGTCGGATGGAGAAGGTCGACCAAGGTTTAGACAAACGTTTTCCAACCAAGTTTCCTCCAACGCTCCTCCTAGGGTCAACAAGGATAAGGTGTCTAACCCTAAACCCCAAGGGGGTAATGGTAGTGGATCTTCTATGGTTAGGCCTACTTGTGTGAAGTGTGGAAAGAAACATGATGGTAAGTTCCTAGCCGGCACAGATGGTTGCTTCGGTTGTGGAAAGAGTGCTCACAAGATGAGAGATTGTCCAATGCTTAAGGTTCATTGAGAGGGAAAGCAAGCTCCTTCTAGTGGTTCAAACTCGAATACTCACAAGCAAAACCACTTCTATGCTCTCCAAAATTGAGGTGAACAAGATAATTCTCCTGATGTGGTCACCGGTATGTTAAAATTTTTCCATATTGATGTTTATGCTTTGTTAGACCCCAGTGCTAATTTGTCTGTTGTGATGCCATGTGTGGCAATGAGATTTGATGTGCTCCCTGATGTGTTGTTAGAACCTTTTTCTGTCTTTACTTCTGTTGGTGATTCTGTGGTGGCTAAGAGGGTTTATAGAAGATGCCCCATTTTCCTATCCCATAGAGTTACCCTTGTTGATTTGGTAGAGCTTGATATGTTAGATTTCGATGTTATACTTGGTATGGATTAGCTGCACTCTTGTTATGCGTTGATTGATTGTAGAACTCATATAGTCAAGTTTCAATTTTTGAATGAGCTTGTTCTTGAGTGGAAGGGGAGAAATTCTATGCCTATGGGTCAGTTCCTCTCATGTCTTAAGGCTAGAAAGATGATCTCTAAGGGTTGCATTTACCATCTTGTTAGGGTGAGAGATGTAGATTCCAAAACCCTTACTTTTGATTTGGTCCCCGTTGTAAAGAAGCTTCCAGAAGTGTTCCCGGATGATCTACCTGGTATTCCTCCCGAGCGGAAAATAGACTTCGGTATTGACATTCTCCCAGATACGCAACCTATCTCAATTCCTCTTTATATAATGGCCCCAGCTGAGTTAAAGGAGTTGAAAGAACAATTGAGGGACTTGTTGGATAAGGGTTTCATCTGGCCAAGTATCTCACTATGGGGTGCTCACGTGTTATTTCTGAGAAAGAAAGATAGGTCTCTTCGAATGTGCATCGATGATCGACAGTTGAACAAAGTGACCATAAATAACAAGTATCATCTTCCAAGGATAGATGACTTGTTTGACCAACTTCAAGGGGCTAGTTATTTATCTAAGATTGGTCTTCGTTCGGGTTATCACCAATTGAGGGTGAGAGGGGATGATATTCGAAAGACGGTTTTTAGAACTTGGTATGGTCATTATGAATTCTTGGTAATGTCGTTTGGGTTGACTAATGCTTCGGCGGCGTTTATAGACGTGATGATTAAAGTATTTAGACAATACCTTGATATGTTTGTGATTGTATTCATTGATGATATTTTAATCTATTCAAGATGTGAGAATGAGCATTTGGAGCATTTGAGAATTGTGTTACAAGTTCTTAAGGACCGTCAACTTTTCGCCAAGTTTAGTAAGTGTGAATTTTGGTTAAGGTCCGTAGCTTTCCTTGGTCATATTGTGTCCAGTAGGGGTATTAGGGTGGATCCTAAGAAGACGGATGCAATCAAGAGTTGGCTAAGACCTCTAACTCCTTCGGACATTAGAAGTTTTGTGGGTTTGGTTGGTTATTATAGAAGGCTTGTTGAGGGATTTTCTTCTATTGCCTCTTTGATTACGGCTTTTAATCAAATAAATCTAAGTTCATTTGGTCGGAAGCTTGTGGGAAAAGTTTCCAAGAGTTGAAGCATAGACTTACTTCAGCTCCGGGTTGACTTTATTAGAAGGTACGGATGGCTTTGTGGTGTATTGTGATGCCTCTATAGTTGGGTTGGGATGTGTGCTTATGCAAAATGGTAAGGTGATTGCTTATGCCTCAAGGAAACTTAAAATACATGAGTAGAATTATCCTACCCATGACCTTGAGTTAGAGACAATTGTTTTTTCCATAAACATTTGGAGGCATTATCTATATGGGGTCCATGTTGATGTGTTTACTGATCCTAAGCGTTTACAATACGTGTTTAGTCAAAATAATTTAAATCTTTGCCAAAGGAGGTGACTTGAATTATTGAAAGATTATGACATGAGTGTTCTTTATCATCCCAACAAGGCTATGTGGTAGCGGATGCTCTTAGTAGGTTGTCTATGGGTATTATGGCTCATGTAGAAGATGCTAAGAAATAGTTGGTGCGAGATGTTCATAGTTTACCCGGTTAGGTGTTGAATTAGTGGATTCCACCAAGGGTGGTGTCATGGTACGCAATGGGTTGGAATCATCTTTTGTGGTGGATGTGAAATCTAAGCAAGGCCTTGATCCCATTTTGGTTGAATTGAAAGAGGCAGTACTTCAGAAGTCTGTGGAGCCTTTCTCCCAGGGGAGAGATGGTGTGCTTAGATACCAAGGCCATTTATATGTTCCTAATGTTGATGACTTGAGAGAGAAAATCTTATCAAAAGCTCATAATTCTTGGTATTCTATTCACCCAGGAGCCACCAAGATGTACCGTGACTTACATGAGGTCTATTGGTGGAGTGGGATGAGAAAAGATATCACGGAATTTGTGGCTAAGTTTCCTAATTGTCAACAAGTTAAGGCTGAGCATCAGAGAACGGGAGGTTTGTACCAAGATATATGTATTCCTATTTGTAAGTGGGAAGAGGTGAATATGGACTTTATTGTTGGTTTTCCTCGCACCCGAAAACAACATGACTCCATTTGGGTTATTCTAGATAGGATGAAAAACTCGGCTCACTTTATTCCCGTCAAGGTTTTCTATTCGGTGGAAGACTATGCCAAGTTGTAAATAAGGGAGATGGTGAAGTTGCATGGAGTGCCTTTATCTATTATTTCCGATCGTGGCCCTCAATTCACTTCTCATTTTTGGAAGTCATTTCAAAAAAGTCTTTGGCACCAAGATTAAGCTTAGTACGACTTTTCATCCCCAAACTGATGGACAAGCAGAGCATACAATTCAAACTTTGGAAGATATGTTAAGGGCTTGTGTGATTGACATTAAGGGTAATTGGGATGACAATTTTCCACTGGTAGAGTTTGCCTACAATAATAGCTATCACTCAAGTATTGGTATGGCTCCATTTGAGGCCTTGTATGGTAGGAGGTTTAGATCTCCTATAGGTTGGTTCGAGGTGGGGAGAAATGACTTTGATAGGTCCCGAATTGGTTTTAGATGCCATTGAAAGAGTCTGACTCATTAGAGAGAGATTGTGAATAGCTCAAAGTCAGCAAAAAGTCTTATGCCGAGTGAGGAGAAGGCATCTAGAATTTGAGGTTAACAATTGGGTCTATTTGAAAATCTCATCCATGAAGGGTGTGATGAGATTTGGCAATAAGGGGAAACTTAGTCCCCGGTATGTCGGCCCATACCAAATTTTGAGGCGTATTGGTAAAGTTGCCTATGAGTTGGATTTGCCAAATGAGTTGGATTCGGTGCATCCTGTTTTCCATATCTCTATGCTTAAGAAAAATATGTTGGAGATCCGGCATCCATAATCCCCTTAGAAGGGTTGGCGGTTGAAGAAAGTCTTTCACATGAGGAAGTTCCAGTAGAGATTCTAGACTGGAAAGTCAAGAAATTGAGAAACAAGGAAATTGCTTCCGTGAAGGTTTTATGGAGGAATCAACTTGTTGAGGGTGCTACTTGGGAGGCCAAGGCCGATATGAAATCCCTCCATCGTCATATGTTTCCTTCTACTCCAGTTCTAGCTTGAGGTAATTAGTTTCTATTAAGTTTTCCTTGTTTTGGGAGTCATGTTGTTATATGAGTTTTCCATGATTTCCCTATGTTATGCATGTTCATGAGTAATATATGTATAGCAAGAAAATGAGTTTATGTGATTGATTTTCCTCATGGTGTTGTGCATTTAGTAAGAGTTGCCTATATGCTTCATGAGATGAATCGTTGAACATGTTTTAACTATGCTTTATGAGAGTAAATTGCATAAAGGCTCCATGAGATTGTCTTGAGCATGATTTTAGCTTGAAGAAGGAAATTACTACTAAGAACATGAGGAATGTAGAGATTTCATGCATAATGGGTTATTAGAAAAACACTTTTTCCCTTTGATCCACTTGGAGAAGGGAAGTAACATCGCCAAAGTGACTTGGCAATTTGCCAAGTGGAGCCGCATTCTCCTAGTGGACTACCTAGGGGGCCCAAGATGCATGATAATTAGGCGAGCTAGGCCGGGGCTCACCGTTTAGGTTGGCGCATCACCAAGGGCTCCTCCCCATCACCCAAGTGTCCTGTCTCTTTGATTGAGCTACTGGAACTTTAGGCAAGCGAAGGGTCTACTTGGCGAGTCGCCAAGTGCCTTGGGCGAGCCTCAGTGTCGAGTTCTATTAAAAATAAGTTAGGGTCTTTCACGAATTTTCATAGTTTTCCCAATTCGATACTACGTCATTTTGACCTTTTCCTAGTAAAGTATATAATAATTATATTCTCAAATTTTCCCCAATTAAGTCATTCACCCTAGAATCTAAAAGAAAACCCAAAAATTCTTCTCTCAAAATATTTCTCTATCTAGAAGCTTAAGAAAGAAGAAGATGAAGGAGATTCAAGCTAGGGTTCAAGAGCAAGCATCCTCACATCATTTTCTTTGGGCTTTGGTTGATAAGGTATGATATTTTTCATCCATGGATAGCTTCCATCCATGGATCCCTCTCAAAATCTCTAATTTCTAAAAGATAGAAATCCCCAAAAGTTAGTGTATGATTCAAAAGTCATGGGTTCCTTTCAAAATTGATTCTAATGGTTGAATTATGTTATATTAAGCATGAATTGATGATTTTCTATGGTTGTCATGATATATCCCAAAGAACCCATGAAATTCCCATATTTCTCAATCGTGATCTTATGATGTGGGTCTTTGTTGATGAAAGAGGACGTTATGAATTAATGCACGAAGTGATACAATCACATGAATTGTGATTTAAATCCATGTCTAATACTTTAATTCTAGATGTGTTGACTGAAAGTATGCTTTTAACCTTGAAAGGGCAAAGTATGAGATTAAGCATGTTTATGAAATCTATGTAAATGCTTTAAGAACACTTTGAGAGTGAAGTGTCCATGATTATGATATTGTTGTTGTGCTGTTGAAAGGACATTCTCATATACACACCTATGCATGAACATGATATGAAATGTTTTCTCACATAATGAAGATTCTAATGTTGAAAGGCATTATCACCTAATTGAATCTAAGATTTGCATGTAGACATGGACGGTGAATGGTTTTTTCATGCATGATCTAAGAGCTATCCTAATGAGCTAAGTTGGATTGATTGTCAAGGACATTCTTCCATGAAACATGAGTTAAGTCAAGACTTAATAAGTACTCTGTGGGATTAAAGCTTAGCACCAAGTGGATATTGAATATGAGATGGAGGCTTTACATCAGTTGAGTCTGACTTCCAAAAGGGGACCGTGTACGTCAGTTGAGTCCGGGTTTTCCAAGTATATATCATGAGATGGAGACCTTGTACCCCAAGCGAGTCTGGATTTCTAGTAGCAATCTCCTTATCTCATAAACTACGTGCCCCCATAGGATATTTAGCTAGTGGGTCCACCTAAGCTATAGTTACCGGTTTTACCTTAGGCAAGTAGACCAACCCTTTACGGTGTGGGAGTCATCAGATTCCATGTTATGCTCACATGGTCTCATGTCAGTTAAGGCTTATTCCCATAACAAGAACAAGAACATCAATAATGAACTAAGACATGCTTAAAGAAGTATCTCGTAGTGTTCAAAGGTTTTAAAGATTATGATGACTATGTTGACTATGATTTATGACTTATGACTTCTAAACTCTTATATCATGTTTAACCTGGTAATGTGCATGTTTTCAAATGAAATATCCCTTTTAGCATGTTTTCAATGTTTTATGCATGGCTATCATACTTGGTGCATTTTCTATTAACGCCTATTTTGCATACATTTTTCCCAAGTGTAGCGTCCGATTCTCGAGGTGATCATTCTTATGGCTAGACCTTGGACCTAATTCTTTTCCCTAGCTGGGTGAGTCCTCGTGGTTCAAGTATGACTTCTTATGTTATAGTTTTCTTTCATGTACTTTTCCTTTTTTGACATTTTGTATAGGCTAGGCCCTATTTCATTCAAGATTGTAATAGATGGCTATGTTGAGACAAATAGTCTAGACTTCTGCTTTCGTTTATGAAAAACTTTTGAGACTTGAATTCGTGTTTTCTCTCATTATTCTATTTACTTATGTTATGAGGACTAAGAGGCTTGTATGGAGTCCTTTGGGATTTTATACCCCGTGTTACATCTAGGGGGTACCCCTGGGTCGTGACATAGTTGGATCAAAGGGAGCATTTATTTCTTTGGTTGGATCTTTTTAAGCTTAAGTGGACTTATTTGAAAAAGGGCCTATGATCATTTCTCAATTTCTAGTCTAGATTATATTAGCAGGACCAATGGGGAAAAGTATTAGAACATACAAAATCTACTCACACCTACTTGGCACATTGCTTCATTATCGAATTATTGAAGTACCTAGTTCAAGTTTTAGCTTAAGTCATGCTATCATACCGGTTCCTTATCATGTCACATGAAGATCCAACATATTCAACTCATTAAACCTATAGATCTAGCACATTTCAAAAAATTTGACAGGTATCAATTTGATGCTCTTATGCCATCATGCTTCTGTTCTTTCTATCTACTTCTACACATACAATCCTACACATATCGGTTGAACACAAAAGTAAAACAGTCCCTTGGAAAAAAAGAACTCAGGAAAGAAAACCCTATGGGAGGGTTATGAGTTGGGTTACTCATGTAGACACGTAATTTTTGATCGAACTTAAGGTCTTACACCATTTTTAGTACATAAATATAGTTTTTATATATAAATTAGATATTTTTTCTTTTATCCTATTTTAGTAACTTTATTTTTAAAAGATTTGAAAACAACAAAATCATTTTCAGCTAAAGTTTTATTTTTTAATTATTTAAAAATTTATGAAAAATATGTGTTCTTTTAATTTAGATTAATAGATAAGCTAGTATTTTTAATTATCTTTTTCAAATTGATTATTTAACTTTTTAGTTCAAAATAATTAATTTAATATATATATATATATATAATAATAATAACCTAAACTACCCATTACCACCCTCATCACCACGCCACTCAACCCCTACACCACTATACACCCCATACACATGTACACCCACACACCCCACTTCACTACATACCCCCTACTGCCAAAAACATCCTAAGCAGCACACACATACACTACTATATACACCCAACATACGAACTACACCAGGAAATAAAAGAAAAGCAACACGTTGCACGAGCAAAACAAAAAAGAGAAGAAAACACTCTCATTTCATTTTATTTTTGTTTCAAACGATAATCATACATTCACATCTTTTCTTCCTTATCCATTATTTTCATCTTAACACAAATACATATATCATCCATACATCCACACCAAAAAAAAGGGTTTGTGAGCGTTCTAATCGAGGTTCGATCAAGATTTTGCGATACTTATTTTCTTTATTTAAGGTTAAACTTTATCTTATTTCTTTAATTTATTCATGGAATTTGATGTAACTATGTGATATGTTTTCTTATAGTTTTGTATGATTCATTATTTACTTGAAATGAATATTTGATTAAGTGTGGTATCTTATTTAATGAGTGAAGATAACTTTAATTGGTGATTATTTTTATTTGTTTATTTTATATTCCTTAGTTACTATCTTGATTTATATGTCAATACTAATAAAGTAGGGATTATTAGGCTCAAAGAAATTATTGTCTTTTTTTTTACTTTTATCAAACAAAATTGAAAATTATTTTTGCAATTTATTATCATTTTGTTGGATTGAAATGTGTATGCTTAATTTTGGCGTTAATTTTAAGAGTGATAAAAATAAAATAAAAAATATAAAAAAATACAAAAGATATAGAAATGATGTCAGAATTATATATTGTATCCTTAACATTTATTTATTTTACTTTATTTTATTTTATTTTTAAGGAACAAATTCACAAAATATTAGTTTTCTTTTAATGATTAGACAAAATTTTAGATACATTAAAAATATTTGTTTCGATTAAGAATGCAGTTGCGCATCTTTTTTTGAGACAGTTAAAAGTAAACTCAAGGATGCGGTAATGCACTTTGGCCAAATTGTATTAATAATTAACTTTATTTAATTGAAATTTAGAGATGTAAATAGAATGCAATTGAGAGAAGAAAGAAGTTATGCTCTTAAGCTATTTATATGTCAAAATCGAGAATGCAGTTATGCATCCGATTTGAGATTAATAAAATTTCAACAATAAAAATAAATAAGAGCAGATCCTGGCCTGTAATAATATATCCAAATAATAATAATAATAATAATAATAATAATAATAATAATAATAATAATAATAATAATAATAATAATAATAATAATAATTTAAGTGTAAGTCAATAAAATCGACCGTGCTAGAACCACAGGAATCGAGGGATGCCTAACACCTTCCCCTCGGTCAACATAATTCCTTACCAGAATTTCTGGTTCGCAGACCGTATAAAGAGTCATTTCCTTTCGATTATGGATTAAACAAAAGGGTGACTTGGAACACCATAACTCCATTCCAAGTGGCGACTTTGAAAAAATTAAAATAATTCCTAATTCAATACTGTTACTTTAATTGGTAAAACCTTCCGCCGTGCGCGAAAAGGGGTGTGACATCTCTGATAACTCTGCTGGGAAATAACCAGAATTTGATCTTTGTTATATTGACTTTACTTGAATTTATCATTGTATTTTTTGGATATATTGTGTATGATGGCGTAATGTGTCACTTCCTGCTCGTTTATCGCTTTTATATTGTTGAATTGTAATAAACTATCTTCTCTAGTGCAACCATCCGAGTCTCTAAAAATAGGATAGCAGGGAATGCAATTATGCATCCCACTTTCTGTTAGGCGGGGTTGGACCAACAATGAAGTCGGAATAGCGCTGCTACCAATAAGTTTCCCCTCCCTGGCTCGAGTTATTCACTCGGATAAGCCAGTCTAGATACCAATCTATTCAGGTTTGAACCAAGTAAAGTTAGACATAGACAAGGTTATCCGTAGAAGACTCCGCTTATTTGTATTTTTGTGTGTGACATAGTGAGCCTCAAAACAAGAGTTGGGTCCATCTAGGACAATTATCCCTCTCTTACTTGACCACTTAACTCATTTTATGTGCTACATGAAAATGCATTTATTTATAAAGTCTCTATAAGTTGACTCATTTTAGTGTGATTAATGTAATTAAATCAAGTTATCTTTTGATTTGAAAAACTAAAAAATTAAAGAAGAAGAAGAGAAAACACGAAAATATTTCTTATTTCAGAAGTTATTATACATTTCTTAAAATAAAATAACAAATTTTGCACTAATTAATGAAAAGAATAATAATATTTTATTTAGATTCTTTTTGTGAAGTTTATAAAATATATTCGAACTATTTTACGTTCATAATACTTTGAAAATTTACATTAGTCAAAAAAAAGTTTTATTATCTCAAAGTTTTTTTTATTGTCCAATTCGAACGAACTACGCACACCCGATTCTCATATCAATGAGATACGTAGACAACTCTCTTCGGGTTCGGTGATCTATATTTAAAATTTCAGAAAAATAAATTCTTAATTCTTATTCAAAAAAAAAAAAAAAAAAAAGTTTGTTTATTAATTCTAAAAAATAAGGGTTTTACCCTTCTTCAAAAATAAAATAAAACAAAAGTTTTTACTTCATATATCAAAATCCTGAACTACGTTTGACCTAATTCTTGCTTTGACAAGATACATAGGTAGCCTTATTTTGAGGTTCGATCCAACCAAGAAAAAATTTAGAAAGTCCTACTCACAAAACTGGGGCAATTTTTTCTTTTAAAAAATAAAATAAAAGTTCAAATAAAAGTGTTTATCTTCCTTATTTTAAAATATATATATAAAAAATGATGAAAATCTATTTCAGGTATGAAATTTCTTCAAGAAAAAAAATTAATTTAGAAAATTTGGCTTGGTTGGTACCAACATGTTTAAGAATGTGCTTAAGGAAAAAATAAAGAAAGTGTTAAACTATTTGACAAGATAGGCCAACTTTGTTGTGACCTATAGACTTCTTTTGGTATCTCTTGATATCTTTATGTAATACTTGAGAAACTGTTTTGCTTAAAGTTAAGACAAATAAATTTGAACTCATGTTTTATGTGCATTGTGTGGTTAGCTTCATATATAAAATTCAATGGCATGACTTTGTTGATCTAGAACTTGGCCCAAATGTTGGTTGAGGCAAAATATTGAGCAACATTTAAGTTGAGAAAGGATTATAGGCTTTCTTTGATCCGATTGTGCCTTTCAAGCCTACCAAATGACATGTTATCCATAAAATTTCCATTTCGAGCCTAAACCTTTTTATTTGAATAATTGTATTTCAACATATATCCTTTTGAGTGCATAAATGCACTATTTCTTGGTCCCACCTATCTGAGCGCACTATCAGTTAACTACACAATGCCAATGATCTAAGTTAGGAAATAGAGTGACAAGGTCAAATATGTGAAGGTCCAAAACAAAAATGACAAAGAAAAGCTAGAACGAAAAAAAAAACCTTCAACGAAAAGGAGAGAAAAATGAGAAAAAAAATGAGGAGAAGCTTTCAAGATAACAAAGGTCAAATGAAGGAAACAAAGATCAAATGTGAAAATGAAAAATATTGAGAGCATTGTGCAAAATTTTAGGAGGAAATAGTCACTTTATCCCAAATGAATATCCTACATTTCCCTAAGCCTACATTACAAGCCAATGACAAGTCCTATTTGATCTCATTTTGGTGTTCTCACATTAGTGGATACTAATATAAGGGCCAAGCATATGGTATCTCAATCTCATGCACTGAACATATTTCTGAGTGTGAGTGACCTCTAAAACGTCCTAAGATCAGAACACTTCTATTGTGTGAAGTAGGACTTCATTTGTTGTGAGGGGACTTGAAACATAAGGATATGAATAATTCTATCCCTTAATTTAGGCAAGATGAACTCATACTTAAGTTTGTTCGAGATACCATTTGAAACTATAGGAATTACTCAAAGTTGACCTCCAATTTTTCTTAAAAAGTAGTTGAAGGTGATTCATATGCATAATACTAATTATTGGCACCAACTAAAGTAAAAATATTGTCAATCATGAACTGATTCGTTTCTCAAAAGATGTCTTTTGTAGGAAAAAATCAAGAAAAAGAAAAATAGTTTTTGATTATTATGAACTACGTTTGACCTAATTCTTGTAATACAAGATACGCAGGCAATCTTACAATAGGCTCAGTCTCACAAAATAAAATTTTATATCCTTGAAGGAATGAAATTGGATCATTTTTGTTTATTATTTTTTAAAAAAATATCAAAAAAAAATAAAATAAATTAAAAAGAGTGTCAAAGTTCCTCAATTTAAAAATCGACTCATATTTTTATTTGTTAAAAAAAAACTCTTTCATTTCTAGGGAACAAACATCCTAATTGTATCTATGTCTTGCATTTTTCTTTTGGTATAAGCATTTCTTATTTATGTTAATAGCTTAAATGATATTTTCCTTGTGTAAACTGGGGCAAAAAATAATGTTATGGTGATTTTGTATGTTGATTTTGTTAAGCGAGATCTTCCTAAGTAACGAGATTAACAAAGCAAGGACTCTCCTCAACAATGGGACGTAGTATAGCAAAGACCTCTTGAACAATGGAACGTAGTGTAGCAGGACCCTTATGGATAATGAGAATAGCAGGACCCTCCTGGATAATGGGACTAGCAGGACCCTCCTGGATAATGGATTAACAAGACCCTCCTGGATAATTGGACTAGCAGGACCCTCCTGGATAATGGGATTAGCATGACCCTCCTGGATAATGGGACTAGCATAATCCTCCTGGATAATGGGACTAGCAAGACCCTCCTAGATAATGGGATTATCAGGATCCTTCTTTATAATGAGACTAGCAGGAACCTCCTAGATAATGGGATTAGTAGGACCCTCCTGGATAATGGGACTAACAGGACCCCCCCTGGATAATGGGATTAGCAGGACCCTCCTAGATAATTGGATTAGCAGGACCCTCCTGGATAATGAGACTAGCAGGACCTTCCTGGATAATGGGACTAGCAGGACCCTCTTGGATAATGGGATTAGCAGGACCCTCCTGGATAATGGGACTAGCAAGACCCTCCTGGATAATGGGATTAGCAGGACCCTCCTGGATAATGAGACTAGCAGGACCCTCCTGGATAATGGGATTAGCAGGACCCTCCTGGATAATGAGACTAGTAGGACCCTCCTGGATAATGGGACTAGTAGGACCTTCCTACATAATGGGATTTGGTTACTTTATATTTCTCCAAGGATAAACACTTCCTAGTTTGAGACCGTTAATTGTTATTTTCTCCTGCTATAAGCACTTCCTAGTCTGGGTTTATTTTTTTAAATTTACATTTGCAAATAACTCACAAAAATTTTTCAGCGAAAACTTGGGCAAATTTTTTGTTTATTTCTTTTGTCTGTGATGGTTTTGAGGTTCCTTCAGGGGAAACATGGATTTGAAATTCAAGAACAAAGTTTTCAACTCTTTTTAGAATGATCAATCCCATGATAGCCAGAATAAGCTTCTTCAATGCATGTAGCAGCCTGATCTCCTGACATCTATTTTTATTTAGCTTCTGATCAAGAAAACATGTAGTCATTCAAGAACATATTCAAATTGTCATTTCGAAGAGTGCCAAAAACTCACTATAAGTGGCAAGTTAAGCATCAAATCCATTCAAGATCAGGATACTCACCAAAATCAAGGTGATATCTCAAATTCAAGACTCAAGTGAAGACTCAAGAGAAGCTGCATAGATAGGAGCTTGTACTGTTATTTTCCTTTTGTCTATTAGCTTTCAATTTTTTTATGTATGGATAAGAGCCGCGACCTAGAGCCTCGATGGAACCTCACTTAACTACCAACTCATCACCTCATCTCCTTGAACTACACGTGACCTGATTCCCTTATAACCCGGGATATGTAGGATGTCTAAAACCAAGATTCAGTCGCACAAATTTTTCCTTCAAATACAAGTCCGGTCAAAATTTGTCACGTTATCTACCTCTTTGTCTGAAAACTCTTCGTGTTTCCAGTCAAAGAGGGGCAAATTATAGACACGTAATTTTTGACCGAACTTAAGGTCTTACACCATTTTTAGTACATAAATATTGTTTTTATATATAAATTAGATATTTTTTCTTTTATCCTATTTTAGTAACTTTGCTTTTAAAAGATTTGAAAACAACAAAAAACATTTTTAGGTAAAGTTCTATTTTTTAATTATTGAAAAATTTATAAAACATTTGTGTTCTTTTAATTTAGATTAGTAGATAAGCTAGTATATTTTAATTATCTTTTTCAAATTGATTATTTAACTTTTTAGTTCAGAATAATTAATTTAATTTTTATATATAATAATTTATAAATAATAATAACCTAAACTACCCATTACCACCCTCATCACCACTCCACTTAACCGCTACACCACTATACACCCCATACACACGTACACCCACACACCCCACTTCACTACATACCCTCTATTGCCAAAAACATCCTAAGCAGCACACACACACACTACTATATACACCCAACATACAGACTACACCAGGAAAAAAAGAAAAGCAACACATTACACGAGAAAAATAAAAAAAAGAAGAAAACACTCCCATTTCATTTTATTTTTCTTTCAAACAATAATCATACATTCACATCTTTTCTTCCTTATCCATTATTTTCATCTCAGCACAAATACATATATCATCCATACATCCACACACAAAAAATGTTTGTGAGCGTTCTAATCGAGATTCGATTAAGATTTTGCGGTACTTATTATCTTTATTTAAGATTAAACTTTATCTTATTTCTTTAATTTATTCATGGAATTTGATGTAACTATGTGATATGTTTTCTTATTGTTTTGTATGATTCATGATTTAATTGAAATGAATATTTGATTAAGTGTGGTATCTTATTTAATGTGTGAAGATAACTTTAATTGGTGATTATTTTTATTTGTTTATTTTATATTCCATAGTTACTATCTTGATTTATATGTCAATACTAATAAAGTGGGGATTTTTAGGCTCAAAGAAATTATTGTTTTTTTTTTTTTTACTTTTATCAAACAAAAATTTAAATTATTTTTGCAATTCATTATTATTTTGTTGGATTGTAAAGTGTATGATTAATTTTGGAGTTAATTTTAAGAGTGATGAAAATAATAAAAAAAATGAAAAAATACAAAAGATATATAAATGATGTCAGAATTATATATTGTATCCTCAACATTTATTTATTTTACTTTTTTTGGTTTTATTTTTAAGGAACAAAATATTAGTTTTCTTTTAATGATTAGACAAAATTTTAGATACATTAAAAATATTTGTTTCGATTAAGAATGCGGTTGCACATCTTTTTTTGAGACAATTAAAAGCAAGCTCAAGGATGCAGTGACACACTTTGGCTAAATTGTATTAATAATTAACTTTATTTAATTGAAATTTAGAGGTGTAAATAGAGATTATTAGGTGATGCAATTGAGAGAAGAAACCAGTTACGCTCTTAAGTTATTTATATGTCAAAAATTGAGAATACAGTTATGCATCTGATTTGAGATTAATAAAAATTCAACAATAAAAATAAATAAGAGAAAATCCTGGCCTGTAATAATATATCCAAATAATAATAATAATAATAATTTAAGTGTAAGTCAATAAAAGCGACCGTGCTAGAACCACGGGACTCGAGGGATGCCAAACACCTTTCACTCGGTCAACAAAATTCCTTACCCGAATTTCTGGTTCGCAAACCGTATAAAGAGTCATTTTCTTTTGATTAGGGATTAAACAAAAATGTGACTTGGAACACCATAACTCAATTCCAAGTGGCGACTCTGATAAAATAATTTCTAATTCAATATCGTCACTTTAATTGGAAAAACCCTTCCGCTGTACGCGAAAAGGGGTGTGACAACTCAAACTTCACCCTATCACTCACAACCCATTTACCCCACCCCCACAAAAAATGGTGTTGTTGCCCTCAATGCACACAAAAAGAAAAGAAAAATAAAGCATAGGGTGAAGCAAACCTATGGCGCATATGCAACGAAGACCCATCTAGACGCGGACCGGAACCCGCTGGATCAACAATAGGAATGCCATCAGTGAGACCCTCATCAACAGTGGGAACACCCTCAGTAGTGCTCCTTGAACCAGAAAGGCCAACATCAACCTCACGGGTGCGCTGCAGCCGCAACTCCTTATCGATAATAGACTGCCTCTAGGTTGCCTCCAACCGCTGTTGCTCTCTCTTCTTTGCCTGTCAGGCCTCCAAAGTATTAGAAGTATGATCAGAAGAGTGGTGGCACTTCCCAGCCGCACATGAAGGGTCGGGTGGTTGAATAGTGTCGCCAAAGAGTGCAGTCATCACCACATCATCAGCCTCATCCACAAGTGCAGTCTCCAGTACAGTCTCAGTAGGGGCTATGAAAGCATCAACACCAGAGCGGAGCATAGTGTTGACACCCAATTTTGACTCTCCACAATATAAATTAATCATCGAGCAACTTCAATTGAAAACGATTTAAAATTATTAGTTTTATAAATTTCAAAATAATAAACATGTTTTAAATTAATTAGTATATTTTATAAATATTTGAAATTCATCTCAGAAAGATTTTATTGCTTACTTAAATATTTTTATTAATTTAGTTTAGTTCAAATTATGGTTTTAATTTGGGATTAGGTAATTTATAATTAAATTAATTATTTCAGTTTGTTGAGATTGAGAAGCTCATTAATTAATTTATATTAATTTGTCCTATCTAATTTTTAGCCAAATTTATTAAACTAATTCAATTCGGTTAAGTCTTTAATTGTGATTGACTATAATTGTAATCCTTTAGCCTTTTTCTCAATTGCAAACTTAGTCATGTTGACCCCTCTCGAGCCCTTTTGTTTTCAGCCAGGGTTAAGGCCAAATTTTGGGCCTTTTACACCCAATTTGCAGCCCATTTCCTCACTCTCAACCGTTCTAACTCTAAACTCCAAAACCGGCCCAATTTTATCCTTTTCCTCAAAACTTCCAGACCACTAAAACCAATTCAATTGCCCAACAACAACAACAATACACAACAACACCAATACCCGACCCATCCTTGTACATCTTCTTCACGCATAAACGAACGAAGCAACAACAAAATCCAATGCAACCGATCCCCTATCCGCGAAATCATCCAGGAAAATAAAAAAAAAAGTGAGTCTGAAACCTAAATAAGCCACAAAAACATAAAAGTGACCAAAATAAGCCACTATTTTAGGAAGTAACTAAAATAGGCTTAATGGAAGAAAAAAATCCACTTTATCCAATATTCCAAATTCATTAGTCCCATGACGTTTATATTTTAATATATAATGGAACTATTTCTTACACTTTATAAAGTGTAAGTTTTTCTTACACTTTGTAAAGTGGAACTTTTTCTTACACTTTATAAAGTGGAAGAAAAAATTATGTTTTACAAAGAGGAATATTTTTCACGTTTTGAAGCTTTATGAAGCTTTTGCAGTGTTTGTCATACAATTATATTGATTTGACATATCATAAAAATGGAAAAAATTATTACATTATGTATTTTTATTTTTTTATTCTGAAAACTCATCCAAGCTCTATTTAAGGACATTCAAACATAACACATTCAACATCTTTAGTCTTCTATTTTTCTTCATTTCAATCACAAAAAAATGTCTTCTAAAGCAAAAGTTAGAGTTTCAATTTATTGGGATGATGAAATTATACATGACGGAAATACCATTTATTATAATTGTCCTCCCAAAAACAATGCTAAATATTCAATTAATGTCCGATATCATAAATTTTTTTCATCAATTTATAAAAGAATGGGTATATAAATAGTACTGATTATAATTTGATGATAGTCTAAAAATACCCTACTTCATTTTTATCACAAGGACAAGTAATATTTTGGAGAGTGGATTATCTATAATGATGAATCGTTGACCGACTTTTTGAGGGTTTCAATAGACTACATAGATCAAATCAAGTTAACAATATTTGAAAGCTATGTTAGAAAGGAGCCTAAGACTAGTCAACAACGTTCTCCTTTATCGGTCGATGTCCATCCCCCATTAAAAAATTGTAATAGCGTTGATGGATTTCCGATAACTCAATCTACTGATTTACCTAACATGACTCATTATCAAAATATTCTTACCGGTCGATATGATTTTGATTTGAACGAAACTATAAATGAAAGTGATTGGTAATGCTCAATAATTATATTTCGATTATTATTTGTTGATTTTGTCAATTATTTATTAATTTATATGATTTATTATTATATATTTTGTATCCCTCAGCAAGATAGGAATATTGCTGTAAGTTATGAACTAGATAATTATTTTGGTTCATTCTCACACTTTGAAATGACGGAAAATATTGGGACATCCTCAAATTTTCATGTCTCACCTACTTTTAATGCAGATGATTATTAGTATGTCCAACACTTGATTTTTTTTTATTTAAGTAAGTTAATTGCATGAGACAAATATTTATACTTTTTTACATATATAGGGAAAATATCACACAAGATGAGCTCATTGATCCTCTAAATATCGATGATCGTGACCTTCTTAATTACGGCTCACCTTCAGCTAGTGAAAGTGATGATTTGCCTAATGTTGAGGAATCAGGAGATAATGTTCCATTTGAGGCATCATCTAGTAATGATGATTTTTTGATGCCCAATCAATCGCCAAGACCAATGTCCATGAGTCCGTTTCGAAATCATGAAATTTCTTATCTTGATCATCTCCCAGATGGTCTAGATATCTTTGGGATTATACATGATGAATATACATCACAACGTACATGGCATGAACCATAAGACTTCATGAATGGTGATATTTATATTGAAAAAGACATGTTATTCAATTCAAAGAAGCAGTTGCAAAAAAGTAGTTAGACTTCTAAATTTAAAGATAGTGAGGGAGTACTTTGTTATTAAATTGACAAAGAAATCATGGCGACTTGTTTGCAGGCGTGTAGAACAAGGATGTCGATGTAGGTTGACTTCTTTTAATGATAAACATACTAACATGTGGAAAGTTGGAAGATACATTAAAGAACATACATGTGCTAAGGGTACGTGCCGCGAAGGACATTTCAACTTGGATGCTGAGATGATTGCTAATGTCCTCCGTGTTGATATATAAAAAACGCCAAGGTACTATTTTATCCTTAGATGATTTTTCTTTAATAAGAAAATATACATTTTTTTATTTGATAATTAGAATTATTTTTACTTTTCAGGTTTCCCATCAAATATTATCAAACAACCATTCTTAAAGAATATGGCATTTCGATAAGCAGAAGAAAAGCCTATCTTGGTCGCAAGCGGGATTTTGAAAAAGTCTATGGTACTTGGGAGGGTTCTTTTGCCGATGTAACATCTCGCACCTAGAAACGACTAGAATGAGTTTAGAATCTGAAAATAATGATTTTGGAAAGAATAAGAAAACCTGGAAAATTTTGTCTAAGTTAAGAGAGTGAGTTTTGGTCATTTTCAAACGGCGTTGAGCGCTAGGGACTCCAGTTCTTCCCCACTTTTTCGTACTTGTTCCTTAACAATGTACCTATGTTTTCTAGTTTATTCCAACACTCTAAGGTACATCTAAACATCATGAAATCATCCATAAACATGAGATCATGAACCTTGAATCCATAATCTAATTCAAGGAAAGTTAAGATCAAAGTCAAAGAAGTTAAGAGTCAAAGTCTAGAAGTTAAGAAGCAAGTCAAAGTAAAGTTTCTCAAAGTTTTCAAGAGTCTTTATTTAACATTTTAACTTAGTTTTAAGGCTCAAGTTTCAAGTTAAGCAAAGATTAAAGAGTTGAGTTCATTTCTCAAAAGTTGTTAGGGAACTAAGTATTCTCAAAGAGTTTATAAATGTTTTCACATTTAAGCAAAGAAAGGGAACATCGATTCCAAAAGAGCTTTTAAGCTAAGTTTTGAGTAATTTTCTCAAACCAAAGAAAGAAGTTTTGATTTTAATTATATGAGCTAAGTATATTTTGGGAGTAGTATTGAGCACCGATATGGGGATGCGAGTTTAGATAACTTAAGTCTCTATAAACCATGTAGCCATCATGAGTAGTAAAGGATCATACTTTTTAGATGACTCCTTAAGATGCTTTAGCATAGACTAGTGGATCCACTAAGTTAAGCGTTCTATATGACAATAAATTATAGGATAGTTCTGGCAGCGTGGGCAAGACGCTGTATCACCACTTAGGCTCATAGTGGTGGTTGTCGGTTAGAGAATCTCCCACAAAAGTTATATTACTTTTATATACAAGTAAAGTTGAGTTTGTTATTGCTTTATCTTTAACGAACTAAGTTGTTTAC
>JAJOOR010018243.1:0-23813 GCA_036250505.1 Solanum acaule | reverse complement strand
ATATTAATGTACCTTTAAAAGAATGTTCTTCAAGAATTGCTGCTACATTTGATAAAGAAGTTGCATCATGACCAATCAAGAGAATTCTGAGGCCAACATAGGCAGAAGGAATATCTACATTACCAGTTTTTTCACAATCCATCTCTTAGCCTATAAAGATTTTGAGCGAGAGAGAACGAAGATTTTTGAACTTTTGTTCTCTTTCTTTAATTGGCTTTTTTTTTTCTACCAACTTATATTAAATGAAGGATAAAATTTGGCCAATTACTTACATAGAGATGGATAATATCAGATTTCAAAAACCTACCTTGGTAGCAATTTTTTTTAAATCCAACTATGGGCTAGCCCATTTTATTTGCGAAGAAATCAAACAAACAAAGAGGGCTCAAAGCCCGAGTCAAAAAAGAAACAAAAAACCTAGGACTAAAAACAAATTAGGAAAGCAAATGAAGGAGTTGGATAATCGCGATCATCTTCTCAACAGTATGTCGGTTGCCCAAATTACGATCGTCTTTTCTACAATGTGTCGATTGCCGTGACAATCCAAATGTAGCTTAGCTGCAACAAAAGCTATTGAGCTTCTGGGGCTTCCCTGCAGGCATTATAACTCTCACAATGCCAAGGGGCCGATTTTGATGGGTTTGGATGTTTGGGTTGATAAGTAATAGATTTTCACTTATTTGAGGTCTATTTAACTCGATATTTAGTGTCTTCAATGCCTACTTTTGTCCTATTCTGATGATACATTGGTGATCTAAATATATGAAGGCAAATGGACAAGTCAAGGACTGATGATGGTACATTCAACCAAGAACGTCCGTTGCAGTATCTAAGACTTAAAAAATGGCCAAAAATTCAAAAAGATGTCCAAACTATACATTGTTAATCGCCAAACTAGAAGGGCAGATCACCTAATGAGCACGACCTCGCCAAAAATGATATTGCATATCACTTGTGTTTATCAAACCAGGTCGAAGAACTCTATTAAAGAGAGCGATGTACCGAATGAGAAAGGTGGTTTTGCTTAACATTAGTGAAAATGATAGTGTAAAAAGAAAGATCGAATGCTCGAAAGGCAAACAAATATGGTACTCGACGATTTTCCAATTGTGAAAGGCTGGCTCAAATGAGTTCGACAACTGAGGTTCAAAAATCTGAAGCCTAGAGTATGAAAAGGTGAGCTGGAGAGCAAGATGTGATTCGGCAAATGAGCTTCGTTAGCCCGACTAATGTCCCTGAATGGTCACATATTGGGTTTTGGGCCTAATTGAGGAAGCACCCAAGATCAAATTGAAGACACTACCCTTCCATCTGAGGTATGTATTTCTGGGAGATGAAAGACCTTACCTGTAATCTGCAGATTTTTCTGAGTTACAGGTTGAAGCTTCTTTGAAAATTTTGAGAAGGAGAAGGGAAAAAATTGGTTGGAAAATGTCCGACATTCATGGGATCAGTCTGGCATTGTGCATGCACAAGATATACATGGTGGAAGGACACAAGCCTAGTGCAAAACACCAGTGCCGACTGAACCCAGTTATGAAAGATGTGGTGAGGAAGGAAATTATCAAGTCGTTAGATGCACAAATAGTGTACCCTATATTTGACAGCAAATGGGTAAGTCTTGTGCAATGTGTGCCCAAGAAAGGGGGCATGACTGTGGTGAATAATGATAAGAATGAACTAATCCCTACAAGGACAATTATTGGGTGGCTTATTTTCATGGATTATTGTAAGCTGAACGAGGCCACCCAAAAATATCATTACCAGTTCCCTTCATTGATCAGATGTTAGATAGGCTAGCAGGGCAGAAGTATTATTGCTTTTGGATGGTTACTCGGGGTATAATCAATTGTGATTTCAATAGAGGAATAAGAGAAGACGACCTTCACTTGTCCATATGACACATATGCTTTTAAGCATATGCCCTTTGGACTTTGTAATGCACCAGCCTTATTTTAGAGATATATGATGGACATATTTCACGATACAATGGAGGATTTTGTGGAAGTGTTCATGGATGACTTATTAGTATTCGGTGAATCTTTTGAGCTATGCTTGTGTAATCTTGACAGGGTTCTTGCTCGATGTGAGGAAATAAATCTTGTATTAAATTAGGAAAAATGTCATTTCTTAGTTCGAGAATGTATTGTGTTGGGTCATAAGATCTCTAGAAGCGGGTTGGAAGTTGATAGAGCCAAGGTAGAGGTAATTGAAAAGTTGCCACCTCCTATCTCGGTGAAAGGAGTGAGAAGTTTCTTAGGGCATGCTGGGTTTCATAGGAGGTTCATCAAAGATTTCTCCAACACTGCAAGACCTATGTGCAGTTTGTTGGAGAAAGAGGTGAAGTTTGTGTTCAATGAAAGTTGTTTGAATACCTTTGAGTTGCTGAAGAAGAATTTAATAAAAGCCCCTATTTTAATTGCTTCTAATTAAGAGCTACCTTTTGATTTTATGTGTGATGCTAGTGATATAGTAGTAGGTGTAGTGTTGGTCCAGTTAAAAGAGAAGGATTTTCACTCTATTTACTATGCCAGCAAGACTCTTGATGTAACACAGTCAAATTTCACAGTCACAAAGAAAGAGATGCTTGCTCTAGTATTTGCCTTCAACAAGTTCAGATCTTACTTGGTAGGTACTAACGTTATGTTTATACTGACCATGCTACTATCAAGAACTTATTTAACAAGAAGGATGCAAATCCAAGGCTGATCAGATGGATCTTGCTACTTCAAGAATTTGATTTGAAAATCAAGGATATGATGGGTTCGGAGAATTAAATTGTAGACCACTAGTCTAGATTGGAGGATTCATCACATGTGAAGAATGAAGGACAAATTTGTGAAGAGTTTCATGATGAGAAATTGTTAGCTTTAGACATTTCTCAAGTACCATGGTATTATGATATTGTGAATCTTATGGTAAGTAGAGTGTTCCCATATTTATGCACCAAAAGCAAAAGCTGAGCCATGATGCAAGATTTTATATATGGGATGAGCCATTCTTATTTAAGCAGGGACCGGACCAAGTAGTGCAAAGATGTTGTCATGCCCCGAGGCTACCCCTTGGACGCAAACACGGGACCTAGGATCACGAGTGACCCCATGCTAACCCTGCTGGCATAATCATAAGCATACTAAAGATAAACTGAATAAATGAATACTGTGCGGAAGCTAAATCATATAAATAATTTGAAATGATGGAGAATACCCATATACTAAGTCTGAATATATGAAAAACTGAGAGTTTGAATACAAATGAAAAGTCAAACTCTAAGACTAAAGCTGAAACTAACTATGTCTGAAATAAAATCTTTACTGACTAGAAATGTTGGGACATGCCCCAGCTAGATCTAGCAAATCTGAATATATAACTGAAAGCAAGAAGAATAATCATGTCACTAGTCCTCGAAGAATGAGGAGTCACCATTTATGCTACTGAACTGAAGATCAGGAACCAATCTATGCATGATCTGACTACTGAAGACCTGAACCTACATCACGAGAAGATGTAGCACAGAGTATGTGTCAGTACTTGAAAGGTACGAGCATGCAAGATAGGATAAAGCTGAACAAAATATACATAACTGAACAAAGCAATAAGAGCAATGATATAATCTGAACATGATGTAAATACTGAAATATACTGAATACTAAGCTAACTGAATGCATTGACCAAGTACATGACACGATGAGACTGAATACTGAAGAATAACTGATAACCTCATCAATGCATTAGAATCTGACTGTGGGAGTCACTGTTAACCAACATAAAACCACGAGAGCTATCCGTGGAGTCCAATGTATCTCCCCATCGAAAGGACCCAATATACCTTGTTAGGGGGTATAAAGGCATGACTGGTGTGATCACTAAATATGTTGCCCATAGAGGGGACTTATCCTACGGGGGCAAGTAGTTCTGGGACTATGAGGGTGACTGACCCTTAGTCCACTCGGTATTAAGCCTACTCCCAACTGATTATGTAAATAACACATTATAACTGAATTTCTGAAATACTGAATAGCTTAAAATACTGACATGCTAACTGAAAATGCAACATTAATACACTAATAATGAAACATTCTTAACTAGGGCATGTATATCTAAATAAACAAACCTAGCAAGTGTAATTCATGAACTAAACGAATCTACACAACTAGGGTTCTAAGTTTCATGCAAGAACTAAGCAACAATTCCTCAAAAACATGATAATCTGATTTGGATTAGTCTAACAGCTGAATCACAATATAAATATGAAATTCTAGAATCCCTAGGTCTAAATATGATATAGAGAATCAAGAATCTGACTGAATTCTAGGGACCTAGTGGATGAAAGGAACCCACTAGTGAAATCCCACATACCTGGTGACGAATTTCACGGAGAAATCTTTCAATTTCGGGGCTGGAACTTGAGGAAACCTTACTGCGTTCTTGGAGAGGGTTGGTGGACTTTTTCTCCTTCTTTTTGTTCAACTTGGATGAATTTTGGAGAATGAGTTGACTAGGGTAAGTTCTAATTAAGTTACTATGCTAAAACTGACTAAAACGACGTAGTTTAGGGGGTTAAATGACGTAGTTTAGGTGTGCAACGCATAGGGAAAAAACCAAAATGACCCTGACTTAAAAGCTGTTGGGGCCAATCGACAGACCTAGCCACGAACCATGGTCCCACCTACGGTCCGTCCTGGTCAGTTGCCGACTGGATTCAGAGGTTGGGATCTGGGGAGTCTGAACCACGGACCGTGGTCCCACATACGGTTCGTAGGTCCTGGTGTGGTTCTGTACTTAGCTGAATTATCCTGTGGTTTTGGGGGGTCTGAACCACGGACCTGGTCCACGGACCGTGGTCCCACATACGGTCTGTAGGTCCTGGCGTGGGTCAAGACTTGGCTGAAAATTTTTGGGGTTCTGGGAAGGTTGATGCAGGTGGCCAACCACGGACCTCACATACGGTTTGTAGGTGGCGCCGTTGGTGGCACCTGCAACTTTTGATTTTTCTGCATTCTGGTCTTTCTAGCATTCGGGGTGTTACAATTAGAGTTATGACTAGGAAAAATACTTTTAGGTTTTAGTAAAAGAACATTTTACCTTTGTGAAGCACACTTTCTAACTTTTGGGGGTTTTCAACTTTTGTGCTTGAAATTGACAAATTAAAGTTGAATCCAAAAGGGTTTACTTGTAATTGCTTAATTTCATGTTATCCATGCCTACTTTCATGAAAGATATAATCACTTTACTTTTTGTGATGGGTGGCTAAAACCCCAAGATCTAAGGGGTGCAATTATGGGGTTGGGTATTGATTTGATGTAGTGGATATTGTGCTATGCTCTGTTTTGTTGTTGTTCATACATGAATTTGGTCTAATTATAATGGGGTTAATTTATGGGTTAAGGTTGCAAACTTAATTTCTACTTCCGATCTCCAATCGATGCTCGAAAGAGATTGATTAGAGTGGGTAATTAGTCCAATACTAACAATTTAGGTTTGATGTCTGTAACTTGTTTGAAAATAGAAGTTATGGGTTAGATCTATTTGTCATATTTCTACATCGAAAGAGAGAATAGAGTAAGGCATTGGGTTTTTTTAGATTGGCAATTAGATGAGACTGAAAGGAAATTTTATGCATAGATGCTTTGAGATCGAAAGATGATTAGCGTAAATAAAGATGAATTAGCCTATTCATGAATGTTCATCACTATAGAGCAACACAATTACCCCTATGTGACATTGATTTCCAATCTCCGCACCCCTAGATAGTCCTAATTCCTAATGTTATCCTAGGACCACCAACTTTCTTCATTGATGAAGAGATCTGTCAGGTTTGTCGTCTGGTTCCACAAGATCTCCTTTTCGAGCTAGAATTTATCTCTAAGTGCCTGCAATACAGAACAACTAAGGTCAAGTTATTAACACTTTAATAATCAAGTAGTATATTAATAGAATTAGATATAAATTTATTCTAAAGTCCCCGACACTGGAGCCAAAAACTTGTTTCTCCTAATTACACACACTAGTGTATGTGGTCGCGCAAGTAATATAGCTCATTTTAGAACCGAGTTGTCGAACCCAAGGGACTTATGATCAATCTATATTAACTATGTTTATTCCACAATTTAAAGAAAGTATTTTCAAGAGATTGTGATTTTTTACTACTAATGCGAACAATTAAATTATTTAAAGTAACTAACAATGACGACTTCAATTTTGATGATTTGAACAATTAAGGGAAAATTCTAGGGCTGCAGCACGCATAGGGGTTCATGTATCACATCTAATGTAATGAATAACTAAGGTTATCAAATTACTGATTTACAGGGTTAATTTTTATCATGATCTCCTGACCTCTAATCGCCTACTCAAATTGGCTGTCTAACTACATCGTTGAGTGGGGATAGATAGACTCAATTGGCGAGCATTTATATTTCATCTTATTTTGTAACCAAGCTTGGTGTTCATCCGGGTGTCAATCTTGAACAAGAATCTGAACAAGTGATATGCAAGAGAGATCGAGCTCTTTGTATTATTTGATCTATCTACCTCTTCATTTCCCGAGTTCAAGAATAAACAATATGTTTATTTCTATGGTGGCCAATCATGAAATACTAAAACAACAATACAAAAGTAATTTAAGTGATAACCAATATTAATTCAAAAACAATTGATTTTCAACAATTACCTATAGCAACAGCCTCAGAACAAAGGCTTCTAGCCACTCATAATATTCACGAAGCAAAGACAATTATTTTCATACAATTTGAAATTAAATGAAGAGTAGAAAATCGAAACCTAAGACGAATTGTTTATCCTTGATCTTACATACCAAAAAGAAGTCGAACCCTACAAAAATAGCCCTAGGGTCTTATTAATAGATTTTAGGAAAATAATTTCCAATTCTAACCCAAGTAGGAATCCTAATTCAACTAAACTTTACATGGAAAGTCAAACGGGAGTTGGGGTAGTTCACATGGCTTGCACTTGGAATGGCCTCTAAGTGACACAAGGCTGGCTCCCTGCGCCACCAGTGTGCCAAAAACAAGTCCCAATCGATCTTGGGTTGGCGCCCTGCCCCGCCATCGCACCCAATGTGCTGGGGCGCTACGACAGGTCTTCTCCTCATGCGATTTTGTTGTCCTTGCTTGCTTTACTCCCATTATGCGCCTATATATATTTTAGGAACCCTGAAAATAGGTAATCATGTATGTTAGTGTGCAATCATCACAATTCTAAATCAAAACATATCAATTAGAATAGTGAATGTTCTTAAAACTCAAGTTAAATACCGATAATTCGTAGTAATTGGGCATATAAATATGCCCAAGATTAGGCACCATTATGAGGTCTAAAGGGGCAGCACCAAAAAGAGAGCTAGACATGGGGGCAACTATAGCAGGTCCCATTCCAGGCAAAGAGACTTATATGATTGGCCCAGGACACAGTTTCAATAGTGCCAGTCCAGTCACCTTGTTCATGCCTCATTACAACTTTTAGAGGGTGACCTATATAATTGGAGTGAGGTAGGCTTTAGTCAGAGTCATGAGTCCAAGTCTTGTGTTTCAGGTCGTGGCGACCATTCTTCTGGAAGTCGATCAGCTCTGGGTTGCTTTAAGTGTGAGGAGGCTAGACGACTAGTCCAGCGGTTGTCCCATGCATAGGCAGAATTCTCCCACTCCACACGCAGTTCCACCAACAACACTAATAGTACTCAAATCACCATCCAAAACCAATTAAAAGAATGAGCGATTGTAGTTGGTAAAAACTCCAACAAAGAGTCGGGATAGAATCCCACAGAGAATGGTATATCGTAGAGAATTCTTTGTCGAGAGATATGGACTTTAAATTATCTCATTTGGAATGGTAAGAACAATAGGGTGGATGGTACCACCAACTTAATATAAAACTTTTGTTATAAATTATCTCCAGATGCAAACTACACCTCTAGATGCATAATACCGTATTTATATGTTTGATATTAGAGATGATATAGTGCTTGAGGCTTCAGAGATACTGAAGGAATGGAAAAAGGCATTGCAAATGAATAAAGACACCATCGTTGCGGATCGGTTCAAGCCCAGGTATGATGAAACTTACAAGGCTTGGTTGAAAGGTAATCTGCAAGGTATCCTTCCTGGTCCCAAACACTTACCGCAGTGTGGAGGACAAAGAGTCTAAAACTTTGATAGAATTAAGGGAGGTAAAAAGAGAAGCTCAGGAAATGTACAATGAATTTCTCCAAAAGCAAGAAGAGGATAAATACGCCCTCGAGAGCGTAACTCAAGAATTGGAAAGCTTGAGAAGCGACTAGGGAGAGCTCAACCTATGGATTGGAGATAAGAAAAGTGGAATGTGTCTCGAAGACTGGGAAGAGAAAGGCCGCCGGAACGAAGGATACTTGCTAATGATTCAATATAGGCTTCAGCATCTCATGGCACGGAACAAGAAGAGCATATCAGAAGTAGGACCATCAGGGACCTCCTAGTGTATTTGTTGTTGTTTGCCCCTGCGTGGTCTTGCCTTTCTTGTATTTTGGTACTCTTTTCAAATGACCCCTACGTGGGCCTTTCCTTTTGTGTTTCCCATTTATTCCCTACTTCCCCTGCTTTATTTCACTTTTTTGAACATCATTTTATATGCGAAATTTGCTTTGGGGTAACAAAATGGTTCGATTCTACACATACAACTTTCAAATACGCTAGGCCTACCCTTGGCATAAAAGGGCCCCTTGTTTAGGATGCGCGTTAGCCGCTTGTGTGCTTTAACTGTTTATGTGATTTTGTTGCTTTGAATGAGGACATTTTTTGCCCACTCCTTTTCAAAAAATTTCTAAAAATCTCCACAATACTGAATACAAGTCACTACCCCAAAATGTCCGACCAAAGTTTTCTGAGTCTTGAGTTTCTCAGCCAGAAATAAAATTCTACTACCAAATCCTAAAACAATACTCTGTCATCTCAGGAAAGGTAAAATTGCTGCTAAGATGGAAAAGGGCAAGAATGTCGAGGTGGAGACGACTGAGGAGAATCTAAGGATGAAACTGCTTCGATTCAAACAAGAGATGAGAGAAAGAAGAAAAGAAGTAGAACTAGCCACCGCAACTACGCAAGCCAAAAGTGCAGCACTAGACGTGGAGTTAGCGGCTAAGATGACAAGATATGCTATCATAAATGAAGAGACGACTGCTATGCTGAAGGAACACGATGTCTTCCACAATGATATAACCACAAGGCTCCAAAAGCTATGTGGAAAATACTCCTTCTTCAACCAAAAGGCCAATGTCAGTAGCCCTGAAGACACTGGACCTGAAACTATTGAAGAAGATACCGGGGAGGAAATTGTCTATAGGCCTCCTTTCCAGGGACGGTGGAAAGAAGGGAATGAGAAAATCTCCCTTAAAGCATACGAGTCTACCCCCCGTGATTAAGGCAACAATCGAGAGAAAAATGGCTTGGATGGAAGCACATTTATCTTTTAGGAGCTTTATTTTCTGTTTTTCACTTTCCTTGTAATCACCATTAACAAATGAATGAAACTGGGAATCCCTTTTGCATTCGAACTACGTAGGGCCTGAATTCTCCTTTGGAGATACGTAGGCAGCCTTTCAAGGCCCGGCCCCTATCTTTTAAAATTTTCTTTTCCCCTCTTTCATTCTACAAGGAAACATTGAATTCAGATCAACAGATGCCAAAAGATGCATCAAGAAGACCTTAGCTTAACGCTATTTAACATTTCTGAGTCACCAACCTCAACATAAAACCAACAAATTCCTGCTTGTTCAAAAGTCAGTCCCCATTATTCGTGGGTTAACATGTTCTCAAACGAAGCAACTCTCATGTGTTTATATGCCATCTATGTGATATCTTGCATTATTCATCCAGAATTAATACTAACTGATTGCCTTTGAGTTGTTTTTCTCTACAGGTAGTTAGAACTGATCTGTGTTGATACACTGGCCGATCATCCTTATTTCACCAGATATCAAGCTCCTCGCCCAAACCCCATAAATTATCGTCAGATGCCTCCTCCCCAACAAGGAACCTACGACTCCCGTCCAAGATTTGAGAAAAAATCAGCCCGTAACTTCACTCCCCTCATTGAAAGTCAGACCCAGCTTTTTGAACGGTTGACCACTACAGGATTTATTCATTCAGTGGGGCCCAAGCCAGTTGACACCAGTTCAAAGTTTACAGGCCTGATCAGAGGTGCGCGACCACTCCAATGGTGTTGGACATGATACTGAGGACTGTATCAACTTGAAGCATAAGATTCAGGACTTGATCGATCAGAAAGTGGTCTCTCTCCAGAAAGTTGCGCCCAATGTCAACATTAATCCTTTGCCAAATCACGGAGGCATCACTATTAATGTGATAGATACAGATGACGATTGGTGCGTAACAAAGTCGATAGTTTCGGTCGTTCCTGATGAATTGGAAAGGGCTGTGGCCTCCCTAAGAATTAGAGATAAAAAAGAGTTTGTGATTCTGACACCCCAGAAGGCTGTTGCCTTGGTGCCAAGAGAAACTCTTGCCCAGCCGAAGTTTGTGATTGAAACGGCTGCCACTCAAGGCATGACCAGATCCGATAGATGTTACATGCCGGAAGAGTTGGCTTTAGGAGGGTAGAAGAAGGACCAGACAAAGAGGTTGATTAGTGAAGCTAAGGCTGAGGAGTTTTGGAGGAAAATGCAGCCGAAGGACTATTCGATTGTGAAGCATCTAGAGAAGACACCGGCTCAGATCTCTGTATAGGCCTTGTTGATGAGTTCGCAAATGCATAGGCAAGCTCTGATGAGGGCTTTGGATGACACGTATATGCTTGTGGGTACTAACAACGACAATCTAGCAGCCATGATAAACCAGGTCATTCGGGGACATCGGATCAGCTTTTGTGACGAAGAGTTGCCCTTTGAAGGCAAGGTGCACAACAAGGCTCTGCATGTCACCATCAAATATCGAGATAAAATGATAAATTGTGTATTGATCGACGATGGGTCCGGTCTCAACATCTCCCTGCTTTCGACTCTGGGACAGCTGAAATCCGATTTGGGAAACCTTCACCAGAATGAAGTCAAGGTGAGGGCCTTTGATGGAGTGCAAAGAGACATATTGGGTGCGGTAAACTTGGATATTCAAGTGGGTCCTGCGGATTTTAACGTGGAGTTCCTGGTGTTGGATATCAACACAAGTTATAATCTGTTTCTAGGAAGACCATTTATCCACAGGGCCGGGGCTGTGCCGTCTACCCTTCACCAACTAATGAAATTTGTTTGGAAGGACCATGAATTGGTCATTTATGGAGAAGGAAACCATTCCAACGGGTATGCGCCGATCATTGATGATGTCTCTCGAGGTTGTGATTTCTACACGGTGGAGCTAGTAAATGCCACCGGTGATAATTTGGCTCCACAGCCTCCTATTCCTTCCGTGTACAAGATGATTGCTACTGTCATGCTCCAGAATGGTTTCGAACCAGGTTTCGGGTTGGGGAAGCATTTTCAAGGAATTGTCGAACCTATCCAAATCCCCGTCAAAGAAGCAAAGTTTGGTTTGGGATATGTCCTAATAGATGACAAAGCAGAGATGAAGAACAAGAATGTTGATCAAGCATTGGCCAGGCCAATTCCTCATCTGTACCTCTCATTCTCGGTGCGAGGATATGTCAATGATGATGGTCTCGGGGAAGGAATCTTGGGCCTTTTTTAGGAGATTGATGCGGTCATCGAAGAAGAAGCTGGGACATCAGGCATCCGTGACGCAGAACCTGAGGAGCAATTGCAAAATTGGACCTCCACACCACTCCTAATTTCCTGCTCATCTGGGTAGAAAGGACATGTGTTTTTTGTTTGTTTTAAAATCGGTGGTAGTCCGGAAGAGGCCCGAGACCCACCATTTATGCAGTTTTACTTGTTTGAAGTTTTTAAGTTCCCTTGTGATGTTTAAATAGGCGAAATGACCCTTAGTCATGGCCAAAGTTTGTGCTTGTTTTTCAATTTAAATGAAAACCTCTTTTATCTAAAATTTTCTTGCTTATCTGTTTATATTTTACTTTCCTAACTTTGTTTGTTTATAATTTCAGTAATATTAATTTAAAACCTGCCAATGTCATGTCATGTCATGAACCGAGTGAACGAAATGAGGCAGGTGATGATGAGTGCGAGGAACATGAAGAAGAAAATGAGGTACCCGAACATGTTGCCGAAGAGTTTCGACAATTTGAGAGTCAACACAAGCCAAATTTAGAAGAAACTGAAACTGTGTTAAAGAAGTAAAAATCAGTGTCGATCTGACCGAAGCTCAAAGAAGGAACCTGGTTCGTTTGCTTAGAGAATACATTGATGTATTTGCCTGGTCTTACAAAGATATGCCGGGGTTGAGTACGAATATAGTGTCCCACAAATTACCGATTAGTCCAGATTTCAGTCCAGTAAAACAAAAGACTCGAAAGTTCAAGCTTGAGTTGAGTTTAAAGATCAAGGAGCAGATTACCAAACAGGTCGAGTCTCAAGTAGTGGAAGTAACACAATATCCGACTTGGTTAGCCAACGTTTTTCCGGTTGCCAAGAAGGACGGAAAAATCAGAATTTGTGTTGACTAGAGATCTCAACAAAGCTAGCCCGAAAGATAATTTCCCATTGCCAAACATTCACATTCTCATTGATAACTGTGCTAAGCATGAGATGCAGTCATTTGTGGATTGTTATGCGGGTTACCACCAGATCCTGATGGATGAAGAAGACGCAGAGAAGACAACTTTCATTATGCCTTGGGGTGTATATCATTATCGGGTGATGCCTTTTGGTCTCAAGAATGCCGGTGCTACTTACATGAGGGCTATGACGACCATCTTTCATGATATGATTCACAAGGAGATCGAGGTATATGTAGATGATGTCATAATCAAATCTCGCGAGAATTCGGATCATTTGACTCACTTAAGGAAGTTCTTTGATCGTCTGCGTCGATATAATTTGAAGTTAAATCTTGCTAAATGTGCTTTTGGAGTGCCAGCTGGCAAGCTGTTGGGATTTATAGTTAGCAGGAGAGGCATTGAGCTTGACCCTTCCAAGATCAAGGCGATCCAGGAATTACCTCCTCCGAAGACTAAGAAAGAGGTGATGAGTTTTCTGGGAAGGTTGAACTACATCAGTCGATTTATAGCTCAGTCCACCATGGTGTGTGATCCATTCTTCAAGTTGTTGAAAAAAGATGCTTTGACCAAGTGGACCGGAGAATGTCAAACTGCCTTTGATGCTATCAAGAATTATTTGTCCAATCCATCGGTGTTGGTCCCTCCGCGAGAAGGAAGCCCATTGTTGCTATATCTGTCTGTCTCGAATAACGCATTTGGATGTGTGCTTGGTCAACATGATGAAACTGGGAAGAAGGAGCGAGCCATTTATTATTTGAGCAAGAAATTCACCCCATATGAGGTTCGTTACACTCTTTTAGAGAGGACATGTTGTGCTTTGACCTGGATTGCGCAGAAATTGAGACATTATTTGTCTTCTTATACCACATACCTTATTTCCAGAATGGACCCGTTGAAGTATATTTTCCAGAAAGCAATGCCGACCGGGAAGTTGGCTAAATGGCAAATGCTTTTGAGTGAGTTTGATATTGTGTATGTGACACAAAAGGCAATAAAAGCACAGGCCTTGGCTGATCATGTCGCGGAGAATCCAGTTGATGAAGAGTATGAACCACTTAAGACTTATTTTCCCGACGAAGAGGTTGCATTTGTGGGTGAAGATATTTCTGAAGCATACCCTGGCTGGAGAGTGTTCTTTGATGGAACGACAAATCACCAAGGGAAAGGTATCGGAGCAGTCTTAGTGTCAGAATCCGGTCAGCATTATCCTATGGCAGCTAAACTCCCATTTAATTGCACGAACAACATGGCAGAATACAAAGTTTGTATCCTCAGTTTGAAGATGGCCATCGACATGAATGTTCATGAGCTATTGGTTATTGGAGATTCCGATTTATTGATTCACCAAGTTCAAGGAGAATGGGCCGTGAAGAACCAAAAGATCACACTGTATGTGCAGTATATACAGAAGTTGTGCAAAAGATTCCAAAAGATTAAGTTCAGACACACTCCCAGGACACAGAATGAGTTAGCTGATGCTCTCGTCACCATTGCCTCGATGATTAAACATCCGGATACGAGTTATATTGATCCCTTGGATATAGAGGTAAAAGAGCAACCTGTTCATTGTTCATATGTTGAAGCGAAATCAGATGGTTTACCTTGGTATTTCGACATCAAGAAGTACTTGGAGACTGGAACTTCTCCTGAGAAGGCAACGTTTAGCCAGAAGAAGTCGATATGCCGTATGGCCCTCAATTTCTTTGCAAGTGGGGAAATCCTTTATAGGAGGACTCCAGATTTAGGTCTTCTCAGATGTGTTGATGCTAGTGAAGCTTCGAAGCTTCTGGAACAGATACATGCGGGAGTTTGTGGTACTTATATGAATGGACTCACTTTGGAAAGGAAGATCCTCCGAGCCGGCTATTTTTGGATGACTATGGAGCATGATTGTTGCAAGTTTGTGCAAAAATGTCATAAATGTCAAGTACATGGTGATTTGATTCGAGTGCCGCCTCACGAACTCAATGTTATGAGTTCGCCTTGGCCGTTTGTAGCTTGGGGCATGGATGTCATTGGCCCAATAGAGCCAGCCGCCTCCAACGGACACAGATTCATTTTGGTTGCCGTTGACTACTTCACCAAGTGGGTAGAAGCAGCTTCGTTTAAATCGGTGACCAAGAAGGTTGTAGCTGATTTCGTTCGCAACAATCTGATATGTAGATTTGGAGTACCAGAATCCATCATTACTGACAATGGAGCGAATCTCAACAGTTACTTGATGAGAGAGATATGTGAACAATTCAAGATTACTCACCGGAACTGGACCGCTTATCGCCCCCAAATGAATGGAGCTGTAGAAGCCACCAACAAGAACATAAAGAAGATTTTGAGGAAAATGATTGATAATCGCAGAGGTTGGCATGAGATGTTGCCGTATGCTTTGTTGGGTTACCGAACGACTGTCAGAACATTAGTTGGAGCTACTCCATATTTGCTAGTATATGGAACAGAAGTGGTTATACCTGCAGAAGTTGAAATACCTTCATTGAAAATCATCCAAGAAGCTGAATTGAATGATGTTGAATGGGTTCGCAAGCGGATTGATCAGTTAACAATGATTGATGAGAAGAGAATGGTCGCTGTTTGTCATGGTCAACTGTATCAACAGAGAATGATTCGTTCTTTCTGCAAGAAAGTAAGAACCAGAATGTTCGAAATTAGTCAGTTAGTTCTCAAATGCATTTTCCCTCATCAAGATGAGTATAAAGGGAAATTTGCACCAAATTGACAAGGACCCTACATGGTTCGTAAAGTGTTATCTGGAGATGCCTTAGTCCTGTCAGAGATGGATGGCACCGAATGGCCAACACCGATCAATTCAGATGCTGTCAAGAGATACTACGTGTGAAGTTTCACTTTTGTATTTCTGTTATTCCCTTATAATCATTCTATTTGCTTGTAATCATCTATGTTTAGAATTTTACCCCTATGTAATGAACTACGTCTGACCTGAATTCTCAAGAATGAGATACGTAGGCGGCCTATGTCGGCTCGATCACCCCCTTTTATCCCTCTAATGTTTCCTTTATATTTGAACTACATTCGAACTGAATTATCAAGAATGAGATACGTAGGCGGCCTGTAGAAACTGGGACAATTTTTTTGAGAGGGACTCAAAATTCTTAAGAAGAAGACCTCTCCAACAAAGTCAAGATTGAAATTATATTGGGAATTGTAACTGGGACAAATTTTTTGAGAAGATCTCAAAAATTCCATGATTTGCTCATCAACAGTTCAAGATACGCCGAGACAATTAACTGGGACAAAATGTTTGAGGATGACCTCAAAAATTTTCAGTAAGGTTCATCTAGAGTTTGGAACAACTTTGAATACTTCCCAGCAAGTAATCAGATAGATCTCAAAGCATCAACTTCAAAGAGGCTCATTAAGCTTAACGTGACATGACACTTAGCAATGACCTTTCCCAAAAACTACTTTTCAAAAATCTATTTTTTCTTAAAACGTTTCCTCCATGTTTCAATTATTTTGCATGAAAATATTTGTCTTATCTATCAAGAGGCAGGAGATCGGATAAATCAATCGGAGACAATAAAATAAGGAGCAGACAATCAAAGAGATCGACACAGATCAGTTCATTTTTAAACTAACAATTTTTTTGTGGATGCTGGTCTATAAGTTTGCCTCAGGATCAGCATATTCCTCCATTCAATGAATATGGAGAAGTTGAAAGGACGAGAAACTCCCCAAAAATTGACAATTTTTCTGTGGATGCAAGAAATGCTTTATGCTGCTTATATTAATTTTTTTGGAATATGGATAACATTATTTCATTCAATTCCCAACCAAGCGAGGATCATAAATGAACATTGCAACTATGTTCGGAGATGGAACAAACGAAAACCACAAAGAAAGCAATATTATTATTTTCCAGCAACTAAAAATACCTGGAAGATGTTCATCTGCATTATATTATCAGATATGATAATATTCTTACCCCGGAGGGTCAATCATATTGTATTGTCGAATAAGATGATACCGCTACTCTGAGGGTTATTTTTATTGTATTGTCAATTGAGACGATACCGCCACCTAGAAGATCACCTACGTTGCTCGGTGAAGCCTCATCTTCATTCGGTACTGGGATGTCATCATCAAAAGAAGTCATGCATAGCGAGAGAAAAGTTTCATGCATCGTGAGAAAATATTTATGCATTGGAAGAAAAGATTCATGCATCGCGAGAAAAGGTTCATGCATCGCGAGAAAAGGGTCATGCATCGCGAGAAAAGATTCATGCATTGCAAGAGAAGATTCATGCATTGTGAGAAAAGATTCATGCATTGCAAGAGAAGATTCATGCATTGCGAGAGAAGATTCATGCATCGCGGGAAAGAGATATGCATCCCGAGAAATGCAAGAGAAAAGAGTTATGTATCGCAAGAGAAAGGAGTCATGCATCTCGAGAGAAGGAGTTATGCATAACAAGAGAAAGATTTACCCATCACAAGAAGATCAACATTTACTGTATCATTTCATTTGCAAGAACAAATATCAAGAGAGCCATCAATAACGACGTCAAGAGAACTATCTACATATTACATCAGCCTATTTTATTATTTGAACATCAAAGAAAGAGTACATTGAATATTATATTACAAATATGAGATACAAACTTTATTTGCTTTACGTCAAACTGGAGGAAGCTGACGTCAAATGCTCAAGGAGAATAATTAAGTGTCAACATGGTAAAAGACACTATCTCCCCATTTAAATTCCATTTTATGCTAATGAGTTTTATCTCAGTCATTTTCAAGATCATCCCGAAAGGATGAATTCTCAAAGCAAACCACAGGTGCGGACGACATAAAAAAGGATGCAGCACAACGTGAAACTTTTTCTTAGCAGCGAACTGAGGCATAGTCCAAAGAGGAATACCAAACTCTTAGGACGCGAGCTGAGGAGCGACTTCCACCACAATCAAACCACACCCCTATCAAAAGGCATGTGGGTTTTTCTTTAGGTTTATCAGTTTCAGTTTCGCATCCGAAAAAATTTGGTTTTCACCGGAGGCAAATTTCCAATCTGAGTGACAATGCGCCAAGAGCTTTGGAAATTATGTCTGTGTAAGTTCTTACTTATGGGTGTGAAGTGCACCACATTCATGGCTAAGAGATTGCAAGCCTTCTTTTCATACTCAACTTACTTTGTCATTCTTCCTGATCCGAAGGATATCTTAGCATAAGAGATTTCCTTTTCAACCGATTGAGTTGAACTACAAGCAGCCTGATCTCCTAAGGTGAGGGATATGTAGGCGGGATCAATGTTGAAAACTCGGTTGTATTCCGATATTCTCTCTTAAATCTTATTCTCAAACATTCTGGTCCCTTCATAATTCGGTATCGAGATGGCTTTGGAATTCTTCAAAATCGTGCATGAAATCAAGCGTATCGAACTACAAATAGCCTGAATTCTCATATAGCCTGAGATATGTAAGAGACCCACTTTTGGGGTTCGGCCATAATGCTTAAAGTCCGTACCAAAATTCCTTTCTCAGAAAAGATGAAGATGTGGTCGGCCGAAATTGGATTAGTCAATTTCATTCTCCTCGAATTTCGTGCATCAATCCAAGCAAAATGAGGGACAGTTGTTGACACCCAATTTTGACCCTCCCCAATAATAATTAATTTTCGAGCTTCTTAATTTTCAAACGATTTAGATTAACTTGCCTTATAAAATTCGAATAGTTTTGAGGTTAATTTAAATCATTTTAGTCGATTTTTATAATATTTTGAATAACAAGTATACATTTCATATAATTATATACGTAATTAGTATATTTTAAAAATGTTTGAAAATCACATCAAAAGATTTTACTTTCTTAAAATAAATATTTTTATTAATTTAGTTCTAGTTTGAATTATGGTTTTAGTTTTGGATTAATAGGTTTATAAGTAAATCGATTAGTTAATGGTTAAATTAATCATTTTATTTCATTAAGATTAAAGAGCTCATAAATTAATTATATTTATTCATCTCATTTAAATTTTAGCCAAATACACTATATAACATTCAATGCTAATTTCGTAATACACTTGGCTATGTTTTATTACAAACATACCCATTTTCTAATCTCAATTTAAACCCATCAAAAGACCAAATTTGGGCCAACCATCCCAAATTCTAGTAGTCCACACTCCCTGAACCGACCCAGCCCACAAAACATATAATACAAACAATAATTCCCAGCAATCCAAACACATACGTACAACAGTAGCAGAATGACCCCACCCCTACGCTTTTCTCTTCTTCGTCGCGTGAACACTGCAAAACCCAGAAACGTCAACAACAGCTATCCTCACCAAACCATTCCAGCAGCTCCCACAACCTTTCTCTGCAACTACCGCCCACCTTGATCTCATCATCCGAATTTCGTGGGATTTGGTTGAAATATTGCACAAACCAGCCTTTTTCTTGGTCCTTGGGAAGTTTTGAATTTGGGAGTTCGTGGGGAATCTCGATTTTACCCTTGTTCTTATTCAAAGTCCCTTCCGTTTTCCCCCTCAAAAGGAACCCGAATTTTCCCCTATAAATACATCTTTTCTTGTCATTTTTAGTGGTTGGAAATTTTTAACTAAGGAAAACAGAATACTTTAAGGAAGAATAGCTAAAATACATTCTAAATACTCTAAAAAAATAGGGAGATTTTCTTATTCGCTGATTCGTGTCCGAGTTTCGTGGAAGAAGTCACGTTCCCCTGCTCGTCTCCTCTGTTCGCTGCCCGGAGAAAGGTAGCCTCTTATCCTTTGTAATATTATTTTGCCTCTTCTTTCTATTCGGAATGATATCGTGATGTCTGAAATTTATATTTTTGGGTTGCTGGTTGTTGGCTGCTATTAAATTGATGTTATTTGTGTGATATATCCGTTCTTATATGATCCCGTTAGTTAGTCGAGTCGAAGCTAGTGAGTTTGCATCTAAGTGTTGATGTTTCCAATCTGTTAGATGTGACCATTCTTTTCCTCCATTTTCTTTAAATTTTCGTGATTATGTAGCGATTATCTTGTCGTGTTTGGACTAGTTTGATGTTAAGATTGCATATTTGAAATTCCATTGTGTTGAGTTCTTCATGATTTACTAATCAGTGACCTTCATATGATTTGCTTGCGGTTTAAGTACGACATTAAAATAGTGTATTGATTTTTTCATATTCGGTAAAGCTTTCTATATGTAGCTAAAATAATAACATGTTGTTGTTAATACTTTTTGTCTGTCTCGCTTAGCTTGAGTTTATTCCATCGTCGTCACTGCTTCTTTGTTGGAGATCTCCTAGACTCTATTGCTTTTAATTATTTAGCTGTAGTATGCTCCTAGATGATATGGCACATGTCGAGATTTAGTTAATTTCTTCATGCTTCCTTTTGTTAAAACTGAAGTGAATAAATAAATAATAATAATATAATTTTTAATAGTGGGATGAATAGTTTTCATATTTGAAAGCTTACTATTCCAGAAATAGACGTATGTGTACGTATGCATCTATGAGCATGTTAGTTAGATCTACTTTTAATTATGGATTAACATATCGTCTGTTAAATTCCCTATATAGTGGAATAATAATGGGGTGTATGATATGATAAAAAATAAAAAATACATATGATGTGAAGAATGATATTTAACAAAGTTCATTGTGTTCTTATAGTTATTTCCTGTCAATTGATTGTCATGATTATTTAACTTCAATTTATTCATTTTGGTTTAGTTGAAATATGCTTGAGCGTGTGCTTTTGAATGCATTATTGTTAAATAATCAAGGAATCATGTTATTGTTTATCATCTGACTTCTGTTTGGAAGAGACTCATTTTTGGTTTAGAAATTACCAAACCATTTTGTATAACTATTTTCTTAAAAATATCTAAATGCTTAATATGCATTTCGAGAGTTTTTGAATAAACCAAAATATCATCAATATAGACTATGATAAAATTCAAATACGGATTAAATATAGCATTATTAATTTTTTGAAATTCAGAGGGAGCATTTTTTAAACCAAATGGCATTACATTCCTCCGATTCACAAGGCTGGGCCTCTTGGGCATCATATGCGATATCATCACTCGTTTCACTTCTCATTGAAGTGTCTGATTTTTCATAGTGAGACATATTGAGGAGAAGATTCCTCCTGACTTCGTCCAAATATTCCTTTATCATCTCTTCTTTATTTCCATCTTGAATGGAAATTCTCCTGACAATATGCTTGACAGAGTTGTCAACAATTATTCCTTTGTGAGGAATAGTACCATAATCTTGGATTTTTTGAGAAATAGAGTCCAATAATTCTTGGCCATATAACGATTTAGTCAGGAGATCCTTCTTCATTAATTTATCCCAGAAATTATTATAATAAATTCGATATAAGCATGAAATTTGTTCTTCAGTAAAACCTACTTTCGGAGTCCATTTATGGATCCATGGGATCGAGAATTCTATAAAGAAATAAATTTGTTCAATTTGTTCTATATAACAAACATGGTCTGAGTGGTATAAATCATTAAGGTCTGGTGAAACCTTCACCCAGTTTTTGTATAACTTTAAAAAGGGATCAGGTAAAATCTTTACCGTTGGTCCGTGGTATGACCACCAGTTCAAGAACCAGATAGGAATCAGGTCAACAAATATCTTTGCACAAACCTTGATAAACCAAGTGTGTTTATACCTTTCATTGTTATAATAAAGGATTTTGCTGAAGGCGTTAACATAATCCCAATAAGTGAAGCTGGTAGGAATTTTATTGAGGCTGATCTGCCTTTCTTTCATCGAGGATATTCCCCAATCTTCAATTGATATAATCTGCTTTATGATCATTTTAGAGAAGTTATAAACATTTTCGCTGGTGTTATACCCTGAGAAGTGCTGAAATTCAACACTAACTGTACTTATCAAAATGGTCTCGTAATACGAGCGAGTTTTGTATGATTCTCCTGGGAAGTATAATCCATTAAGTAAATATCGCTGGAATATCTTCCAGGGTTCTTCTTTTCTCTTAATCTCAGAGTTTTCAAGAAGAAATATCATTTCTTTCTTTGCTACCCTTTCATAGGATCTTATATCATCAATCTCTTCTTTCGCCACCGATGCAAAAGCATCACTTTGTTTTTAAGATAAATATGCTTGCAGTTGAGTGTGTAATGGATTATTTTCTGGAATATCATCCAGATGTATCGAAGAAGTATCTTCTTTTGAAGAGCTTGTTAGTTTAACTAAACTCATTCCTCCCCTTTGTATAATTGGAGAGCTGGACGAGGATCCGTATGACGATCCGGATGTTTTTGAGGAGGATGATCTTCCCCTTCCACGAGTATAACTGCCCCTTCCTCTAACCTTGGTTACCCAAGGAGGATCCATCCTGCAAACATAACATTTAGTTTTAATCATCTAAAAGGTCATAAATTTCATAACAATAAAAGTCTTCATAAAGCTGTTGTTCAATCATGTAATCAGCGACGATATCCATCACCATTCCGTGTATAACTTTTCATAAAATATATTCCTGTAAATCTCTATTAAGAGGAACTGCTTTCAAAATTGTAACTAAAGTTTTATCAAGAAAGAAGTCAAGAAAACTCATTGTTCAAGAAGAAAGATATTCTCTAGATAAGAAGTCTGGGAGGGAATTATCACTTCCCTTTTTATAATGAATTTCGAAATCAAAAGGGGCTAATTGCGCCTGCCACCTTAGCAAACATTAATTTAGACGCATCATGTTTAAAATCTTTATCAAACATGTACTTAACTGATTGAGCATCAGTTTTTATTATAAATTTCTGATTATATAAATCATCTTGAAATTTTAGAACACATTTTACGATAGTTAACATTTCATGAGCTACGGTAGAGAGAGAGAGAGAGTTCAAGAAGAGGGGGTTTCTAAAACTTGTCCTCAAATGAAGAAAACCAAGCTTATTTGTAGAAAAAGAAAGCATCTTTGTACAGGATACTGGGACCCTATCTGGGTCCTGGTAACAGTATATCTACTGTTGATGAACAGTGTTGCTACAGTAGCGCGGGTCCGCTACCGATGCGAATAATCTTTCGACTGTTAATCAATAGTGTTCATCTTATCTTTCTTTTTCAATTCCCGAAGTAAACTTTCTGCTTTAGACAGCATATCTTCTGACACAGGTTTCTCCGATTCACAAGGCTGGGCCTCTTGGGCATCATCTGCGATATCATCACTCGTTTCACTTCTCATTGAAGTGTCTGATTTTTCATAGTGAGACATATTGAGGAGAAGATTCCTCCTGACTTCGTCCAAATATTCCTTTATCATCTCTTATTTATTTCCATTTTGAATGGAAATTCTCCTGGCAATATGCTTGACGGAGTTGTCAGCAATTATTCCTTTGTTAGGAATAGTACCATAATCTTGGATTTTTTGAGAAATAGAGTCCAATAAATCTTGGCCATATAACGATTTAGTCAGGAGATCCTTCTTCATTAATTTATCCCAGAAATTATTATAATAAATCCGATATAAATTTGGAATTTGTTCTTCAGCAAAACCTACTTTCGGAGTCCATTTATGGATCCATGGGATCGAGAATTCTATAAAGAAATAATTTTTTTCAATTTGTTCTATATAACAAAGATGGTCTGAGTGGTATAAATCATTAAGGTCTGGTGAAACCTTCACCCAGTTTTTGTATAACTTTAAAAAGGGATCAGGTAAAATCTTTACCGTTGGTCCGTGGTATGACCACCAGTTCAAGAACCAGTTAGGAATCGGGTCAACAAATATCTTTGCACAAACCTTGATAAACCAAGTGTGTTTATGCCTTTCATTGTTATAATAAAGGACATTGCTGAAGGCGTTAACATAATCCCAATAAGTGAAGCTGGTAGGAATTTTATTGAGGCTGATCTGCCTTTCTTTCATCGAGGATATTCCCTTATCTTCAATTGATATAATCTGCTTTATGATCATTTTAGAGAAGTTATAAACGTTTTCGCTGGTGTTATACCCTAAGAAGTGCTGAAATTCAACACTAACTGTACTTATCAAAATGGTCTCTACTACGAGCGAGTTTTGTATGATTCTCCTGGGAAGTATAATCCGTTAAGTAAATATCGCTGGAATATCTTCCAGGGTTCTTCTTTTCTCTTAATCTCAGAGTTTTCAAGAAGAAATATCATTTCTTTCTTTGCTACCCTTTC
>JAJOOR010018242.1:0-32866 GCA_036250505.1 Solanum acaule | reverse complement strand
CTCCACTATTATGGTGGAAAAGATGTAAAAAAGATTTTGAGGGACAGTTGAGTCTTTAATCATACTAATGCATGCATTAAATCCATTGCATTGCTAATACCTAGAAATCCATGGTATTAGTAATACACACCTTAGGACTCGTTTGGTAGGTGGTATTAAATAGAATAGTCCATGGATTAAAATTTAGTCCATCTAATACATTGTTTGGTTACTTTATTTTATTTAATTCATGGATTGCTATACACCATATGTGGTCTTATTTTATCCCTAGGAAATGGAGGGATAACTAATCCAAGGTTTGTTAAACCTTGGATAAGACCCCTAAATGACAAAACTATCCCTTTATTCATTTTCCTAAATTTCTTTTGTAATTTAATTTTCTTTTTATTTATATTGAAATAATTATAAATATTCTTTTTAATTCTCCAATTTTGCGTAGTGTAATTTAATGATTTCACTAATGTTTTTTTCTCCTTTTTTTCATTCAATGTAGTTCGTCGATTAACCAGTTGAACTATTTTATTTTTAATAAGCTTTAGCTATTGAACAATGTAAGTAGTCTGAAATCTATGCCAAGTTTAAGATATATTTGACCAACAAAAAATTAGAAATACATCATGCCATCAAGGATCTCCTTAGTGGTACATCATACTATATATATATATATAACTTAACTAGTTAAATGAAATAAAAAATCCTACAAAAAAAAGAATATTGTCTGGCGGTTATCTACCTTGACTCAGTTACATGAAATAAACAATCTCATAATAACACAAGGGTATAATAAGAAGGAATTTTTTTGTAGAGTTTTAAATCAAATACAAGTTTAAGTGGGAAGCAATCAACCAAACACTTGAAAAAAAAATCCATGCACTACTAATCTCTGCATTACTAATCCCTGTGTTACTAGTCCCTGCATTACTAATCCATGCATTATCAATGTTTGTACCAAACGAGTGTATAAGTAATACAAACATTAGCTATGCATATATTAGAAAAGAGTACCAAACGAGGTACTAATAATATATAAGTACTGCATGCATTATTCTTCCTAATACACTCTATCAAACGATTCCTTAGTGAACTTAACGTAGCGTGAATTTGAATTAATTCCATTAATAAATTTCAAATATCAATAAATTCTAATTTTAAAAGAGGAAAATAATTTTACATGACAAGGCTTAGGATGGAGCAGGACATGTTCAACTTTCAAATCCATGATGTATCTTTCAATCGTGTCAACAAAGAAAGAACATTATCGCTAGATTCGTTTTTATTCCTCAAAATTTCCACAGTATGGTCAAGCCTTAGCCATCCAAAATTCACCATTTGAATGAAATGATTTTTTAATTATGACATGCCATTTGGTCATAAATATTTTTAAACACATTTTGGAAATCTTTTTAGAAAATAGTGTTTTAAGTCATATAATTTATCATTTCAAAGGCCAATTTGGGAATTTAAAGTTTCATTGCGATTGTACTCCATGAATTCTTCTTGTCAATAATTACACACTTAAATGCTCACAATTGACTTAGAAATTGTTATTATCGAAGCTTATATATAATCAAATTGTACAGGTTTTCAAAAAATAAAATCATGGCTGGGGTGGTTGTATTTTGCTCCGATATTTGAATTTTTAAATCAGTTTCTTCCCCAATTTTAAGCTTTCTCGGATATATATGTTTTGGGTAGTTTTTAGATTATCCAAAACATATATATTATCTAAAAACACCATCATTTATAGTTTTGGAATAAATTTAAGTCCTAGTTTGTTGTACATAATTTATACAATTGTATACATGTTTTATATAATTTTTATCCAAGCTTTGTCTTCAAAGTCAGTAATAGTAGTTTCAGTATAAATCAATGGTATTTTCCTTTTGTTTTCTTTATTATTTTTTTTTCAAATTTATATTAATTGTGTTCGTTGTCATGGCTTTTTACGCAACATGTTCATTACTTCCTCCGTTCAACAATAGTTGTCCACTATACTATTTTGGGATTGTAATACATAAATAATATTTAATGAAGAATATATTTCGTCCGTACATTGGCTACTTGATGGACGTACCAGATTATGTGTTAACCTCTATAAATTGGTCCTCCCTCCACCCATTAGGGTTACCACATATTCTCTACATTAATTTCATCGTTGACGACTGTGGTAACGTAAGGCTAGGGCAAGGAGGTAGAAACAAATTTACAACTAACTCTTCCGCTTCTCTCTGTGATGATGTCTTCCGTATCAGGTATGTGCCCCTAACGATCTCTATGTAAGATTATTGTATTCAAGATCCTAATATGTATTAAGTATTTATCTTACATGTGGTATCAGAGTCTGGATTTGTAACACCCCGGAAATTCTATGACTTAAGTTAGAGCCTCACCTTATGAATAATGACTTAAAAATAGTCAAAATGATGTTTATAAACCTAAACTAATGTAATTGACTTGGTTTGGAAGAGTAAAAGTCTAAACGTCAAGAAACGACCACGACGTCCGGAAACTAGAGAAGAATGTGTTCTAGTGTGTCTTTAGGTTTTGGGCAGCTTTGGGAGTGTCGTATGATGGTATAATCTGGTGAAAAGGTTTAATATATGTAAATATATGTTCCTAGGGTCAAAACGTTCGAATACGATACCCCGGGGCCACCCTAAGGGGCCTCGAGGAGGATCCCAACCTTAGCCAAGCAAGCTGCCAATCACACCCCCAAGAATGAAGGTTTTAGCCACACATCATAAAAAGTAAGAAACTAATACCAACTACGTTCTCCATAAGTTGGGTAGTAATATCCAAATCTTTACAATGCTCCAATTTAGCTTCGAATCCAAAACCCAATTGAAAATCTAATAGAAAACTCCTAAAAATCAAGAAAAGCAGTATTTCTATCAAAAGCTCAGAGTCTCACAATGGCAGGATTGCACTGTTTTATAAAAAAAAAAAATGACTTTGTTTTCGAAAAATTGACTTAACTTATATTTTGACGAAAAATCAATTTTCAAAAGAGAGTCGCCTCTTAATTTTTGAAAGAAATTAAGAAAACTTAAAATTTTCAAAAGATTTAATACAAATTAAAATCAATTGAAATAAAAAGGGGTTCGGGTTCAATTTACATTCCGAGAAGGTATTAGGCCCTAGGAATGTCCGCTAACTTGCGGTTGACCAACGATTTGACTAATTTTAGAAAATTAATCAAGTAATAAAAATCCATTTTTTATTTAAAGGAAAATAAACTAAAGGTTTTTTAAAAAAAAAGTAATTAATTCATATGTTGCAAGACAACTAAAATAAAATAAAACTAAGTAATAAATAAAAAATATAAATATTTTAATTTGAAAATAAAAGAAGAAATGACTATCTTTTGAAAATTAATTAAGTTAAACCAAAATCAAATAAAATGTTAGTCAATACAATAAGTCAATAACAAATAAATAGACAATATAAAGGAAGAAATATTGAACTTGGGCCATCTTGCCCAAATTCCCAAATCTGATGGGCCCAAATTTATTTTCCTGTCCTAAGTCTAAAAGTGATTCAACAAACAATGGGCCTTCCCCATTACACCTACCGGACCTACTGTTGAAATTTCCTTGGGCCTTTAGGCCCATTTCTGCCTTTGAAAATCTACTGTAGTTTCAATTGGGGATTTGGCCCAATTTGCTCACATTTGATGTATATGGGCTGTATTTTGGGACAATTTATAGTGTCTATCAACAGTGTATACAAGCTTCACGTATCAGCTTCACTCATGTATATCAACCTTGCAACCTATATTCTGAATTTTCTCAACCTGTATTGGTATTTTCACCATATATACTAATGTATACTTTTGTACACAACAGGTATATCGGTGTATATAGACTAAATCTCAGCCTTTTTTTGGCTTTTCGGAACCTATAATTTCAGTTTCCAATCCTTGTAAGAAATTTTCGATTCACTGAAACATCGATGGGGTTGACTCGAAGGAATTTAACTCGACGTTATGCAAGAGATGAGTCCCAAGTGGACTCGAGTTGATGCCACATGAATCAAAATAAAATTAAATCAGAGAATGAATTAACATAATTATCAATTAGGTTAAATGGAGGGAAAAACATAAATATTTATTATGAATTAAATTGCTGCCAACATCAAGAGTTTAAAGAAAAGATAAAATTTATCAAGAAACAATGTATAAAAAAGCAAATAACTACATTGTTCCTACATGAATTAAAATTTAACTAAGTAAAACAAAAGATGTGCTACCTAAGACTTGGCATGAGAGGTTCAAAATACATCATATAATAAGCCAAATGTAGTGATAAAAAAAACCATATGAGGGTAAAAGAAAATGACATTTTAAGAGTTCTTTCCAACAGCTCAACCAACAACCAAAATGAGAGCAAATAACAACAATCTGTTCTCTTAACAGAACACTCAGATTTCAAAGCATTTCAAAGAGGCCTTACATGAACAAAATAAGAATCGATCATTATGCTATCACACATATATTAAATCAATTAGAACTTAAATAGTTAAGGCTCAAAACGTGCTAAACAACGTATTACACCATGGCGAGCATAATGAAAGGCATAAACTAAAAATAAAATCAACCCATGAGCTTAAACACATAGTCAACTAAAAAGAAATCTCATACAATAGTCCATAAAGAGATTGAATCTAAACTAAATCATTAACAATATAGATTCAAAATCAAAGGCTATGGCGCTAAGTGAAGACGAGATCATAATCAGTTCCATGAAACTAAATCAAGCTTAAAACAATTTCCTTTTTGTTCATAGAAAAACATTGATCAGACTTGGATGAAACAAACAAATCACGATAACATTCCATCACCAAACATTTCAGAAATTCAACAAAACAAGTTATAAAATAACACAGAGACAATCATTAAGCTGATTTTGATGTTAAAAATTGAAACACCATTAAGAATACTTAAATAAAGACCCGGAACAGGAGAGAACTAAATAAACCATAATTTAGAGGATAATTCACCTCTTTCTGGACAGCGACTGGAACCCGAGTTGCCGGAGACAACTCCACCACCACCACCAATGAATTCTAAAGAAGAAGCTTCTATGAGAGCTTAAGAAAAAGAAACTAGAACTCGGAGCTTCCCTCATCCAGTTTATCACTGTGTATTCTTTATATACTATTTTTCTTAGAGGTAAAATCCGAAGCAAATAAAGAAAAACCAACCCCTTCTCTATTTTCTACCTATTAGTAAGAGAAAAATTCACCCTTCTATTTCCCAGCTCTATGTAACTATCTCCAACCTTTTCCTCTTTTTTTCCCTAACCTTTTTCCAACCTCTAGAACGATGGTAAAAATGGAGGTTATATAGAGGGATAATAGAGTTGATTTAAGGGGGGGGGGGGGTGGAAACAGGTAGAATTTGGATGAGAATTTCAAATTCAAAATTCAAACAACCTTGAGGATAAGGTTGCCAACTCTAATCGTACGAATTTAAACGGAAAGATGAGGAGAGCCATCTGATTTGGAGAGCAAGGATGAACTCGGAAGGAGATCGCTCCATCTAGATATTCTCCAATGTTCTTGTACGAATGGATAAGGAAGAGTCGAGGGTCACACGATTTGGGTCGGGTTCACATCTGGTGCGCGATTCTGGGTTTCATTCTGGATTGGGTTTTGCTCGATTGAGTTTTTGCGTGAAAAAGAAGAAGAAATGATGTACAGGGTCGGGGTCTATTTGGTGTATTGTTGTAGTTGTCGTGTAATGTTGCTGATGGGTTTTGGGTAGCGTTGTTGTATTGTATTTAGTGGGTTGGGTTATGGTATTGGAATTAGTGGGTTGGAAGAATTGGAAATGGGTCCAAGTGAATTGCAATTGGTCCATTGAATTGTGAATTTAACCAAATTAAAATTACTTAGCAAATTTGGCTAAGATCTAAATAAGATGACTTATTAGAAACTAATTAACAAGCTTCTTAATTTTAACGAAATAAAATAGTCGACTCAAATATAAGATAATTAAGCTAATTAACTCAAAATCATAATTATAATTGAAACTAAACTAATAAAATATTTAGTTTTAAAAAAAAAAAAAAAAATTTTTTGAGATGATTTTCTAACATTTATAAAATATATTAATTATATACAAAACTATATAAAACATATATATTTCTTTAAAATTATAAAAATAATAAATTTAACTAAAAATATTTTGAAAAATATTTTGAACTTTATAAAAACTAACTATCTCAAATCGTTTGAAATTTAAGAAGCTCGATGATTGATTTATATTGTGGAGGTCCAAAATTAGGTGTCAACATGCACAACACTCTCTTTTCTCTTTATGAAAATCAATTTATACGTTCCCAGATTTTGGCCTTTGGGGTCACTCGACGAAGTTAGTCGAGCATCACCGACCAAGTCGACAATTCGCCAATTGCTCTTCTCCATCGCCGTTTTGCCTTAACTCTTCATCCTTCAGACCCTGTAACTTTAGGCGATCCAATTCCTTGTCGTCGAAGGTCCAATTTCATCGCCAAGTTGGCTTTTCCCCAGGGCTTGCAGTCTGGAACATTTGGCGAGCTGAAGTGCCACTCGGTGAGTCGCCGAGTGGCTTTAGCGATTGTCAGCTTTCATTAACTTAAGCCATTTTCATCTTTTTCGTTCCTTTTTGCTCGGTAATGTCCTTGCCTTGCTCTTTTGCCTTTATATCTGCAAATTAGCATTTAAACATCAGTTTAGAGCACAAAATAGGCATCTAGGACACTAATCTTATGAATAAACAACCCTAATGAGTCAAAATCTCAGATTCATCAACAACTCCAACTTAAACTTTTACTTGTCCTCAAGTAAAACACAAGATCAATCAGTTCAATAAGGATGTTTACAAACAGTGCTACTCAAGACTCAACACGAATGAACACAAGAGGCTCAAACTACTCATGTAATTTTCAATTGTGCACTCTATGTTTCAAGCTGTGACTAACCATCATCAAATATAACTCAAACTCACAATGCTTGCTTCAAATGCAAGTTCAAGCTCAACAAAAACATTCAAATGCCCTCACACCAAGAATGATTCCATGCTCACACAAAACTCATCAATAATTTAGAATTTTGGAATCAAATACGACTCTCACACTCCCAAATATAAACACATGCATGACTCTACCCATAGGCTTGCCCTTATTTTCCAATCAACCTTATTTTCAGCTCACTCAAGATCACAAAGGTCTTTCAAGGCATGTAACGGGGCTGAGTGTAAATGTATGGTTATTTTGGTTTAGTGACTTCTACCTTCATAAAGTATGGCCTGCATTTCACTTATTCTCCTTCTCTTTCACACTATATGATATTCACAATTTAGCCTATGTTCGTTTAAGCATGACTCATTAGATACCCCATTTCTTTTGCTCCTTTCACAAGCTTTATTTCACAAACTCTTCTATTTTTCAATCTTTTCCTATTTTCACATTTTTGTTTTCTTTTTTTTTTACATGGAGGGGTTCCATCTTTTTTCAACATGATCCTTCAAAGATAGATTTTTCAAACTTCTTGATTTTCCATTCTTTTCACTACACCCCCAATTTAGGCCTAAGTTGGATATTCAAACGAACCATTACTTCATGAAGGTTGTAGGTGTTGAGACAAAGAGGTCAAAGTTTTTCAAGTTTCTTCCAAAGAAAAGGATAGTCTCAAATGGTGCCAAACTAGGTTTACACTCTCCCAAGGTGGTCACAAAGAGGTAAAAGATCAATTGGTTCACTCTTCACAAATTTTGCCTAAGATCATCTCTATCATTCACTTACATTAGTCAATTGAACTAACAAGGAAAGTTCTAGGTGTTACCAAGCACATATTTCAAGAAAATCTCACCACACATGGCATTCAACACAATCATCAAACAAGACTCTACAATTTTCAGCTAGCGTGCAACGATCATCACAAGAGATCAACTTCAATAACCAACCAGTCACAATGAGATGCTAGGAGTTCACATATGACTTCTATAACTCAATTTGCCTAATCGGAGCCGTACACTCATATTGTTCAATCGAGAGCACTATTCAAGTCATCGGTATTGCTCACAACTGACACTTGATATTGCAAGAGAACAACCACATATACACACATCAAGAGGCGACAATTTTTAAAATCGGTTCAAAACCAACATTCCAATAGTTTGCATTTCAAAACAAAGGACCAACACAATAGATAAAAACTAATATATATCAACCAAATCCAACATTCAAAAATAATCACACAAAACACAGAATATCCAGAAAACAACCCAAAAGAAGCAGGTATGGAAATACCTCACCCTGCCAAACTAAACTAGCGATTGTCCTCAAATGCGCAAAAATAACAAAAATAGTCTAAATAATAACAGAAAGAGAGTCAAATGAATCATCCTGCCAGGATAAGCCTGGGTGAACTCTGCATTCAGTGACTCCATCTGTCGGGGGATCAGTGCTCGGTGCAACATCATCCTTGGCTCCAGTGGAGCCCACCATCGAGGTATCTCTCAAAGAAACCTCTACAACTGATTAGATCTTAGCCCCCTCAAGATCCTCCAAATCTCTATACACAGCTGCATCACGAGTACCTAACGCCTCCTCAACTGTCTCAACCTCAGACTTAACAACTGCCTCATCCATAGCAACATCTCTGGTCGTAGTAGTCAGAGGAATCTCAGAATTGGCTAGGAAATTTACACTCAGAGCCTCGGGGATCTCTACCATACCGAATAACATAGATAGATCAATGGACTTCAACTAATCCATATCTTTCCTCAGCCCAACAATATCAGCCTTCAAAGCCGTCACAACATTAGAATCACCCCGACTCTGCTCACAAGCATTTACCCTCACAATAAGGGCATCTAGTGCTAATATGTGGATATCTATCAATCCCCTGTGTTCTCTCAAATTAGCATTAATCGGGGGTAAGGCAGCAGCAATCGCCCACTCAATCAACCCAGGAACAACGACTTCTACCCGGGAGGCACGCACATCTGCAGACTGAGCCAGATGACCCATCTTGTACAACATGGCCTGGGTGATAGGGGTCGGGAAGAAGCAACAACAACAATAATAGTAGTAGGAAGGGGAATAATAGACGAACCAGGAGGGTAGAAGTAGAGGTACTAGGAATACATGTAGGCTCACTAGCTTGAGGGGGAAGTATTGCCTCTGTCGGTAACATCTCAACATTAATTACCAGGGACGTATCCGCCGATGTAGCTCTTCTCCGATCTACCTCATCCCTCATATATTCATCCTCTATCCACCGGATGTTAGTAGATAAAGTGGAAGTCACTTCCACATCCATCTTTGCAATCACCGGAACACGGGCCGGCCTGCACAACTCAATAATCAAAACAATTAAAGTGGAGAGAGGCCTGACTCTGCTTGGCCCTCATGGCCATTTCCTGCTCAATGAGTAGACCCAAATTGATTCTCTCCCTATCCAAGATGCAACCCAAACATGCAGCTTTCGGGTGCCGAAGTATTGATTCTTTCTGTAGAGGCATAATGGTGCTGCTAATTAACCTAAACAGTATCTGGCAGCCATGTTCAGTTCCATTTGCTCAATGGGAACATTAGCCTCAATCCACCTCGTCGTGGTGTTCGAAATCAGTTGTGCCAACCAACCCTTTAAGTCATTGAAGGTCTTCTTCTGAATTAGGTCGATGTAGTAGTGAGTCATGTCCATCATATAGCCCATCACCTTATTGATCTCGGTGCAGCTGCATTTGTTTTTCTTGCCCCGCACTACCACATAGTAAACTGGCTTGAAAGCGCTGGCCTTTTACTTTCCCTTTAGAACCAGCTTCTCGTATGTTGAGTAGAACTCCCAGACCTAAGTAGGAATGTAAGGGTCTCGGGGCTTCGTGAATAGCTCGAACTTGTGGAACTTTATGGTGTTCCACACCTCCGGGTACCAGTCTACAACACCGTCAGTAGACAAACGTTTTTCCTCAAGAATGGTCCTCAAACCCTCGGCTTTTAATCTGTTCAGAGATCGGGGTGGAGGAGCCTGAACTGGTGGAGGAACCTTCCCTACTACCTGAGCCGGAGGTGGAGGAGGCATAGGAGGTACCGGGATCCGAGCTAGATCATGCATTGCCTTGGAGCGTAGCTCCTCTATCCTAGCCTGGAGAAGTTGGTCATCTTTTGGCTCAGATGCAGAGGCCAGAGAACTATCATCTGAGAGGTAGTGAGGTGAGTGGAATAGATTCCCTTATTGTCGGAGCTCCCCTCCGCTGGTGTGGGTTGTACGAGACCCTTCCCTTTACCTTTCCTCCATGTTGGAGTAAGGTTAGCTGGTGCTTTTCGAGAGGGTGCAACCCCATCGTTGATCACAATGCCTCTAGCTCGCTTTCGGGGTGGTTGATTTCTTCCAGCAACTTTTGGTCTAGCCATTTCTGCAAAACAAAACTAAATACATTAGATACAATTCAAAAATTTCAAAGTTATAAAACTGTGCAGGAAAACTCGCCGAACCCATTCAGTGAGCCAAGTCGCGCTCGCCAAATGTTACAAAACAAAAATTTCCAAAATTAGCACAGGTTGGTGATGTCCAGGGTTTTTCGGTGAATTGCCGAACCCATTCGGCGAACTAGAAGTAGCTCGCCAAATGTTACAAAATAATTTTAGAACATTGGGGAGCAGAAAGGCGATCAGAAGGGCATTCAACGAGTCACTGAGTGAACTCGACGAGCATAAGCGTATCGCTGAATGTTACAAAACAAAAATCACAAAAATGAAGGATAAAAAGGCGATCAAGGGGTCTTTAGGCAAACCGCTGAACCACTCGATGAGCTCTACCCGGCTCGCCGAATAGTCCAACCTGCCAGATTTTTACCCCGACCTTCAATTTTTCACCTGCGGCCCATGAAAACAAAATCAAACCATTATTCTATGCAATTGAGCCCAGACCCATACTACCCATGACCTCAAAGTAGTCAAACTTCCCCCGATTTGGCAAACTTGGCCAATTGACATCTTTTTCCCTTAAGAATGACGTCAACTCCTCTATCATTGGGCAAAATCAAACAATAGGCACAATTCGGGGTTACTCAGGCTTCACCCACACTAGACCCAACAACAAAATCAACACAACCCATCATTTTGATCATTCAACACATGACATTTCACAAATAAATGCAAACATAGGCTATTCGGGATCATATAAGCACACATTAACAACCATCATTCAAATAATTACTACTACACACATAAATCAGAAGGGTAACACTCATGCATTTGCAATTACCAAAATTTAAAGTGCGGGGTTCAGATAACCAACCTCGAACGCAAATGTTTGAAATGCTAGGCAAGCAAAGTACCAAAGTTTCCCCCTGAGGAATTGATCCAACACACAAAGTAAAAAAATGCGAAGAATATAATATAAAGTGCGGTTGTTAAAGTGTAGAAGTCGAAAAGTATGAAATGAGGGAGAATTTTGAATTTAAAATGGTTCAGTCCCTTTGTGACCTTCCATTTCATGCGCTGATCGGCGAGGTCACTTACGTCACCGAATCTATTCATCGATGCACCGAATGGTACTTTGGTCCGCCGAGTTTTACAGAACCTCTAGCTAGCTAGATGGTTCAAACAGTGATCTAGATCAGGCTCATCGACCTGTATGGCGAGTCACCGAGTGGTACCTGGGCTCGCCTACTGCTCCTTTTCCTAAAATATCAAACTTTCAACTTGCACATTCAACATCCGTTATTCAAACAACATTATTAAATACTTAAGAACTTGGGTTTCTTCCCAAGAAGCGCCTTACTTAATGTCGTGGCACGACGAGGATACTCATTCAAGATTCATTCTTGGGATTGACCATAGTGTCACTCGGTAATCCCCTTTTTGGCCTTGGATTCAAATGAGTCTAGATTTTACCCATTTATATCTCTAGCTGCTTAATGGACACCGAGTGAGAAGTAACCATCTGATTCAGAGTCGAGATGTCTTCCTTCATTTCTTTGAGTACTTTATCCGACCTTCATTTTTTATAAACGCTCAATTACACTTCATCCAATACGAAGTGTAGGCGATCGCAATCTAGTATAAACCCAACAAAGAGTTGGGGTTGATCTCACAGGGAGTGGTACAACAGAGAATTCAGTTACGAAGTTATAAATATGTTCTAATCGATTGTAGGAATAGAAATTTTGAAACAAGTAGATTAAATCACAAGGGTTGACAACAAGTGTCAAATGGGGGGTTTAAGAGTATCAATTAACACCTACGAAAACAGGGAAGTAATCAAGTAGAAGGGGATACTTGGGGATGTTATGAGTCCAAGATTTGGACTTATTTATGGCTTTATTTTGATAGATTTAGTGTCCTCAAATCCCTAATTTATGCTATAAGCTAATGTTAATGCCTTGATTTTTAGGTATATGGATTGAGGAGAAAAGCAAGGATACCAATAGAAAAAAGGAACAAAAGAAGCTGAAGAAATGAAGAAGGGCGAGCTTGAAGATCGCCAAGAGCACTCGGCGTGTCACCGAATAGCTAATCTCACCGCCTAAAGTTCCAGTGTGCCAAGCTCTGAGGGAAGAAACCAAGTTGGCGATAAAAAGGAGCAGTCGGTGAATCGCCGAGCAGTTTCACGATACAGGGAGAGATCGCCCAAAGTTACAGGATGCGAGGATGCTGATTGCAAAAGTAGGAAGGCGAAATAAGAGAGCATTGGGCGGTTCACCGAGTGGACCTTCGTGGCTTATTTTTGGCGACTATAAATTAGATTTTAAATAGTTAATTAAGGAGAATTGATCATTTTTGAGATTATTATTGATCGATTTTTAGAATATTGCAAGTCTAGAACAGTTTTCTTAGTAGACTTGAAGGTTTTGAGACTCAATTTGGAGATTTTGCAAGTGGGTTTTGGATTTTCTTCGAATTGGAGCATTGTAAAGCTTGAATTCCTCTTACCCATTTGATGGCTAATCGATTTGGTAACAATTTTTCTCTTTTTATGATGGTCGGCTAAAACTCCAATTCTTGGGGTATGATAATGTGATTATGGGGTGAATTAGTGTATGGGTATTGTTAATTACTAGTTTAAATGTTATATTGAACTGGGTTTAATCATTAATTGTGATTTAATTTATGTATTATAGTTGCAAATGCAGTTCTATTTTAGTGTTCTTAGCTTGCTCGAGAGAGAGGTTTTAGAACTAAGATTATTGATTAATGATTTGTATGTATTGGGTTGATTTGGGTTCATCTCGAGAGAGTGAATCCTAAATCCAGTCCTACCCATCTTGCTCGAGAGAGAATATGCATTAAGGTTTTGGGTTGTTCTTAATTGCTATGCTTGTTGATGTTCGAGAGAAATCATTTGAAGCGGAATAGTTGTTCGAGAGAAAGTTATTTCAATTATAGTCTAGCCTACCCACTGATATTTAGTTGTTTACTAGTAGTTTCAATTACCCATGTATCAAAATTCACCTATAATCGATCACATCCCGAGAATTCCTCTCCTTATTGTTATCTCATTACTATTTTAGTTCTATGTAGCTGATAATTACAAACCAAAAACCCCATTACACATTTGTGTCAACCCATTTATTTGATATGTCTTTTTTCGATAATATCTATTCCTATAGCTAGTTAGATCACATTTTTACTTCATAGTTGAATTTGAACACATACCGCTCCCTGTGGGATTTGACCCCAACTCAATTGTTGGGTTTTATACTGCTTAACGATTGTTTGCACCTAGAATTGGATGAGGTGTACTTGAAACGTTAATCAAAATGGTATCACTACCGGGGAGTGGTGTTGTTTAAAATTCTTTTTTTGAAGTTGAATTGTGATCTTTGTAGTTATAGTTGAATCTACTTATTTTTATTTTTGGTTTTGTGTTGCTTGTGTTAAAAAAAAAGGAGGAGATGAGCGTTAACGAAAGTAATGGTAGCCAAGTGGGCCACCAAGACAACATTGAGAACCTCAATGATGTTAATGACCCAACCCAAGTGGGTGGTGTTGGTGCCATTCGTTTACCTCCAGCCGAAGGAAACACTGTTTTTCACATCATATGCACAATGCTTCAGCTCCTACAACTGAAGGGTTTGTTTGGGGGTTGGCGCATGAGGATCCAAATGAGCATATCATGAATTTTGTTGATGTCTGTGGGCCATTCTCATTTAAGAATATATCGCAAGAATCGGTCCATCTTAGGTTGTTCCCATTTTCTTTAATGGGTGAAGCTACTAAATGGTTGGCTGAGTTACCAAGGGACTCTATCACCTCATGGGATGAGCTGACCATAACATTTCTAGTGAGATTCTTTCCCCCCATCGAAGATCATGACTCTAAGGGATGACATCCAAGGTTTCAAACGTTTGGAAGGTGAGCCAATCTATGAGACATGGCTGAGATTTAAGAAGCTGGTGCTTCAGTGTCCAACTCATGGACTTCCTGATAATGTGCTACTGCAATATTTCTATAGAAGCCTTGATTCGGTAAACAAATGAGTGGCTGACCAACTTTCTCCTGGTGGTATAATGCAATAACCCTACGCAATATCTTGTCAACTCCTTGATTGCATGACCAAGATAAATAGGGCATGGTACACTCGAGAAGACCAAGTCTCTCCTCTCACTTATAAATTGACAAAAGAATAGATTGAAAAAGATCAAGTGAGAGACTAGAGCATGGCTGAAATGATGACACAACTGGATATCTTGGCTAAGAACGTCGTGGGTGCTGGTTTAAAGAGTGTCAATGATGTGGGTGTTGGTGGAGTGAACCCCGATGATGCAAGGTTTAAAGCGTTGTACAATGAGGAAGTGAACTTCCTAGCCAATCAAAGAGGAGGTTATCGTGCTAACTACCCAAGGTCAGGTGGAAACCAAGGATGGATTAGAGATGAGGGCTGGAGAGACCATGATAGAGAATGACGTGATCGTAACACCACTTGGAGGGATAGAGAGGGGGAGAAAGATAGGTATGTTCCTCCCCATGAGCGTTAAAAGCCCAAGGACTCTGAGGGTGGCCGGACTCAAGATATGCTCTCACGCATTCTCACCAAAGTTGAAGGTTCTGATAAAGTGTTAAAAGAGATGAAAGAGGTTGTTTTGACTCTCAACCAAACGGTGACCACTCACTCAGTCTTTATTAAGCAACTGGAGACCCAAATAGGTTAAATTTCTTCGCATTTGAATCCAAGACAACAAGGGGGGTTGCGTAGTGATACAATGGCAAACCCCAAAAATGAAGCTTGATTTGGTATCCTCATCATGCCACAACGTTATATAAGGCGCTTCTTAGGAGACAACCCAAGTTTTTAATGCTTTAAGTTTGATTTTGAATAAGGGGTGTTGATTGTGCAGGTTGAAAAGTGGAGTGTGTTTGAGAATGTGCAGTTTCGCACGCCAAAAGGTCCAGTCGATGACTCATCGAAGAGGTTGGCGAGCCTAACTTGGATCGCCGTTGGACCCACAAAACATGAGGTGGAGGTCTGTAAAACTCAGCGGGCTAATTAATTAATCGGCGACACGCCGAAAAGGTTGGCAAGCCCGATTTTATTCGCTGTTTGGACCCCCAAGATAACTGGGAGTCCTGTAAAACTCGGCGGGGTAAGTTATCACTCAGCGCATCGCCGAAAGGTTCAACGTGGACGACAAACACCGCCGAAAGGGCCGCGAACTGAAATTTTTTAAAAGGCCAAACAGTTTAAAATTTCAAAATATTTCATATTATCTCATTTCTAACCTCGTACACTCTCACTTGCACTTTAGATTTTCCATATTTTGCTATTTTATTCCTTTTTTTTGTTGAATCTTATGCTCGAAGTTGGATTACTTTGTCGCCTAGCTTTTCAAATTTTTTATTCGGCATTCATGTTGGTTTTCCGAACCCCGCACCTATAATTAGTGGTTGAACTCAAATGCTAATGGTAAATTTGTGTTAATGTGTGTTGGGTAATTGTTTGATTGACGTTTTATTGGTTGGATTGCCTAATTTGTATTTCAAAATTGTCCCTAAATGCTTAAATTGATTAATCCCTATGTTTAATGCGCTAAAATTGATTCTATTTTGTTGGGTTGCGGTTAATTTGTATTGAGTTTAGTGGGGTGAAGTCTGAGTAACCCCAAATTGTGCCCAATGAAGTAATTTGCCTAATAAAGGAGCGTTTGATGCCATTCCTAAGGGCAATAATTGTCAAATGGCCGATTTTGGCCAAATCGGGGGAAGTCTGAGTACCCCGAAGGCATGGGTCTAATGGGTCTGAGTCTAATTGCATAATGTGTTTTTTTTTTAATTTTGATTTTGGGGGTTGCGGGCATGATTTTGGAAAATGGGGTTGAAAATTGACACGTTGGGCAGTTAGGCGAGCTAGGTTGAGCTCGCCGAATGGTTCGGCGGTTCACCAAAGTCCCTCTTTGATCACCCTTAATTTCTTGATTTGGCTGAATTGAGTCAGTAACTTTCGGCGAGAAGCCTGAGCTCACCGAGTTCACTTGGCGACTCACCGAATGGTTTCTTTGATTGCCCTTTCTACGCCCCTAACCCTTAAAATGCACTGTAATATTCAGTGGGCTAGTCTTAGCTCGCCGAGTTATGTCGGCGATTCGTCGAAGAACTCTGAGTGTTGCCGACATGCCTGATTTCTAGAAATTTTTGAGCTGGTCCTTTCGGCGAGCCTGATCTGGCTCGCCTAAGTGACTCGGTGACTCACCGACTGGTTCAACGAGTCTTTCTGCAACTTGATTTCTACAATTTTCCTTAACGATTCCTAACAATTTTTTATGTGTTTTGCAAATATGGCTAGGACCAATTTAGATGACAGTGGCATGCCACTCCGCAAACAAGCACGTGGTATTGCGATAAATAAGGGAGCAGTTGCTTTCACAAAATAGTGCAAGAAAGCACCTCCGAAGGGAGGCAAAGGCAAGGGAAAAAAGCCCGTAGCTGAGATACCGGAGCACAACTCCGGCAGTGATGGGGAACCTTTTGATTCTCAGGTCTCACTCTCTGAGCCTGAGGATGACCAACCACTACATACCCGACGAGCAGAGATTCGTGCAATGTTTCGTCAAGATCCGTCTAGGATCCCGGAGTCTACCCCTCCTGCTGCAGATACAGTGCATGCTCTGGCACAGACGGTGGTCCCAGCACCACCAGTTCAAGGTCCTCATCCCCGGTTAGTCAATCGATTAAAGGCCGAGGGATTGAGCACAATTCTTGAGGAGAAGAGATTGTCCATGGATAGCGTGGTGGACATGTACTCTCTTGTGTGGGGTACACTTCGATACCACAGGTTTGACATATTCACTTAGCCCTATCACCCATACATTCCCACCTGGGTTAGAGAGTTCTACACTGCATATGGTGATTTAGTACCCCGGGGGAAGAAGAAGGCTAGTGCTTTCAGACCGGTGGAGTCTGTGATGGTTCAAGGGAAGTCAGTAGTAGCAATCATATTAATGCTTTACTTGACAGGACCACAAACATCGAGCACGCATATGAGAGTTTGGTCACTTTACAGACCTTAGATAATCTTAAGGGATGGCTAGCTCCCCTCATTTCTGACACCACCTCGAGGTGGATTGAGGCCGAAGTCCCTATTAAGAAGAAGGACTTGAACATAGTTGCTCGGTATTGGTTTGGGTTCATCAGTAGCTCAATCATGCCATCACAGAACGAGTCCATTCTCCGCCACCCAAAGGCGGTCTGTCTCGGATCCATCATCGCCAAGAAGCGGCTGAACTTGGGACTGATTATAGAGTAGGAGATGGCTATGAGGGCCAAACAATGTCAGCCGTCCCTTCCATTCCTAGTGCTTATTATAGAGTTGTGTTAGCGGGCTAGAGTTCCTCTTGACAACAAGAGGGATGTTGAGATTACACCTAGATCTTCCACCGACATCCGACGCATAGAGGTCGAGTACACACGGGACGAGGAAGATAGGAAGAGAGCAGCTCCGATGGACACATCCCCGAAGGTTGATATTAATTCTATACCTGCAGAGACAAGTTTGCCTACTCTGGCCTCTGGGCCTTCAGGTACATCTACTTCCACTCCTTCCCAAGCACTAGGTTCTTCTACTGCTTCCCAACCTCCTAGAGCTGCTTTAGGTACCACTGCCTCCAAGCATCCGATCACTCAGGCCATGCTCCTCAAGATGGGGCACCTAGTCCATTCTGCAGATGTGCGGGCTTCCCGGCTAGAGGCCGAGGTACCTTGGATGATTGAGAGGGCCATCACACCTGCGCTGACACCTTTCCAGGCTGCCATTGATGCTCTCACTGCGAGAGTAATGACTTATGAGAGAGGACAGGGTCATAAGAGGACAGGGGGTGACTATTAAGGTTACGACTTTGAAATCCAAGGTTTCTAAGCTTACGAAGGATGTGGACCATCTGAAATCCACAGACTTTATTTCGATGTTTGGGTCAGTTGAGATTCCCGAGGATCCGAGTGCTGAGATTCCAGCCTGTGCTGAGGTACCTCCGACTACCACCGAAGATGATATTATAGAGGATGTGGATACTGCCGAGTCTGAGGCGGAGAACGATGAGGAGTATCTTGAGGAGCGAGATGTAGCTGTCTATGATGATCTGGCAGACCTAGAGGGTACCATGATTGAGACTGCCCGACAGGCCTCTTTGAGGGATATTTCTATTGCAGGCTCCAGTGGAGCTAGTGCTGATGTTGCACCGGGCACTGATGCTCAATCCCAGATTATGACCCCCGGCATTGATGCCCTGATAGATGGAGCAACTGAGTAGACATGATCATTCCTTACCTCACTCTGTTATTTTTATAGGTTATTGTTATTTTAGTTGCATCTGAGGACAACTACTTTTCTTTTGTAGGTGGGGTGAGGTATTTCCCTACATACCTCTTGTGATTATATTTTATTTTGTGAATATTGGTGTTTTGATTCTAATCTTATGGATGTTTGAGCTTATGACTCCTTGTTTTAAATGGAAATGGTTTTGACCTATATTTAAATTTTATGCCACCCTATTGTTTGTGATTGTGGTTGTTCTTGTGCGAATTTGAGTGTTAGTTATGATCAATACCAATGACTTGAATAGTGCTCTTAATTGAACGAAATGAATGTGAGGCTACGATGAGGCTAATAAAGTTTCATAGACATTGTGTGAACTTTTAGCATCTCGTTGTGACTATCGAATGAGTCTGTTGTGATGAACATTGTACACTAGCTTGAAAGTGTGGAGTTTTGTTTGATATTGGTGCCAATGCCTTGTGTGTTGAGATTACTTTGAACAATTGTGTGATGACACCTAGAATTTGCCCCGCTGGTTCGGTTGACTAAGTGATGCAAATACTTGAAGTGATCTTAGGCAACGATTTTGAAGAGTGAAATAATTTGACAATATACCTCTTTTGTGGCCAACCTTGTGAGAAGTGTGAACCTTGCTTGAACCCTATTGAGCCTTATCCTTTTCTTGGAAGAAACTTGAAAATTTGTGATTCCTCTTTATCCATCTACCCTTAACTTTCATGAAGTGTAGTAAAAGCCTAAGTTGGGGGTGTGGTGAAAAGAGAAGGGAAATCAAGAAGTGTGAAAAATCCCCCTTTGAGTAATGGTTTTGGAAAAAAATAAATAAAAATGGAACCCCTCCATATAAAAAGAAAGAAAGAGAGAAAAGAAGCAAATAAAAAGAATGAAAAAGTTGTGAAATAAAGTGATGAAAATTGCAAAAGAAATGGGGTGTCCGATAATTCATAGGAAGTTGAATAATGAGGTGGATTATGAGCATGTTTGAATTGTTAAAGAAAAGGAAGAAAGTGATGTTCACGCCACACTTCATGAAGGTAGAAGCCAATGGGCCTAAATGACCATACCTTGACTCTGAGCCCCATTACAAGCCATGAAAATACCTTTGTGATCTTGAGTGAGCTGAAGCGAATGTTGACTGGAAAATAAGGGAAAATCTATGGGTGAAGTCATGCATGTGTTCATCTTTGTGAGTGTGATAGTTGTATGTGAATCAATAGCTTTAAATTGTTGAGAAATAAAGTGTGAATATGGAATCATCTTTGTTGTGAGGGAATTTGAGTACCTTTGTTGAGCATGAACTTGCATTTGAAGCAAATATTATGAACTTGAGCATCTTTGGTAATGGTGAGTCACAATTTGAATCTTTGAGTGCACAATTGATCATTGCATGTGTAAATTGAACCTTGTTGTGTGCATTCATGTTGAGCCTTATGCTGCACTGTTTGAGACATCCTTTTTGAACTACTGATCTTGAGTTTTACTTGAGGAGAAGCAAAAGTTTAAGTTGGGGTGTTGATGAGTCCGAGATTTGGACTCATTTAGGGCTTTGTTTTGAAGATTTAGTGTCCTCAAATGCCTAAATTATGCTATAAGCTGATGTTAATGCGTTGATATTCAGGTATATGGATTGAGGAGCAAAGCAAGGACACTAACAGACAAAAAGGAACAAAACAAGCAAAAGAAATGAAGAAGGGTGAGCTTGAAGATCTCCAAGAGCACTCGGCGTGTCGCCGAATAGCTAATCTCACCGCCTAAAGTTCCAGTGTGCCAAGCCCTATGGGAAGAAACCAAGTCGGAGACGAAAATGAGCAGTCGGTGAATCGCCGAGCAGTTCCGCGATGCAAGGAGAGATCGCCCAAAGTTACAGGACGCAAGGATGCTGAGTACAAAAGCAGGAAGGCGATATAAGAGAACATTGGGCGGTTCACCGAGTGATTCGGCGACCCGACTTATCTCACCGAGTGGCCCTTCGTGGCTTAGTTTTGGCAACTATAAATTAGATTTTTAAACAGTTAATTAAGGAAAGTTGATCATTTTTTAGATTATTATTGATCAAATTTTAGAATATTGCTAGTCTAGAACAATTTTCTTAGTAGACTTGAAGGTTTTGAGACTCAATTTGGAGATTTTGCAAGTGGGTTTTGGATTTTATTCGAATTGGAGCATTTTAAAGCTTGCATTCCTCTTACCGAGTTGATGGCTAATCGATTTGGTTACAATTTTTATCATTTTATGATGTTTGACTGAAACTCCAATTCTTGGTGTGATCATGTGATTATGGGTTGAATTAGTGTATGGGTATTGTTAATTACTAGTTTAAATGCTATATTGAAGTGGGTTTAATCATTAATTATGGTTTAATTTATGAATTGTAGTTGCAAATGCAGTTCTATTTTAGTGTTCTTAGCTTGCTCGAGAGAAAGGTTTTACAACTAAGATTATTGATTAATGATTTGTATGTATTGGGTTGATTCGGGTTCAGCTCGAGAGAGTGAATCCTAAACCCAGTCCTACCCATCCTACTCGAGAGAGAAGATGCATTAAGGTTTTGGGCTGCTCTTAATTGCTATGCTTGTTGATGTTCGAGAAAAGTCACTTGAAGCGGAATAGTTGTTCGAGAGAAAGCTATTTCAATTATAGTCTAGCCTACCCACTAATATTTAGCTGTTTACTAGTAGTTTCAATTACTCATATATCGAAATTCACCTATAATCGATCACATCCCGAGAATTGCTATCCTTATTGTTATCTCATTATTATTTTACTGCTATGTAGCTGATAATTACAAACCAAAAACCCCCATTTGACATTCGTGTCAACCCATTTATTTGATATGTCTTTTTCCGATAATATCTATTCCTATAGCTAGTAAGATCACATTTGTACTTCATAGTTGAATTTGAACACGTACCACTCCCTGTGGGATTCGACCCCAACTCAATTATTGGGTTTTATACTGCTTAACGATCGTTAGCACCTAGAATTGGATGAGGTGTGCTTGAAATGTTAATAAGGATGTGATCTATTAATTTCCAATTTCGCTATACGGGTGCTTACTAATCACCAAAAGTCGCTGAATCTTAGTGGGTAGGCTAGGCTTTGGATGTAATAGTCGTCTCTCGATCAACTATCCCGAATCAAGTGAGTTCTCTCGAACCTCAACAAGCATCATAGTATGAACAACCCAAAACCTCAAGTTATCTATTCTCTCGAGTTAGATAGGTAGGATCCGATTGAGATTCACTCTCTAGAGCTGAACCCATAACAACCCAATCACTACAATCATCAATTGATAAACTTAATTCTAAAACCTCTTTCTCAAGCAAGTATAGAATATTAGACTAGAACTGTATTTGCAACTACAATTCATGAGTTAAAACTCAATTATCAATCAATCCACTTCAAAATATCAATTAAATTAGTAATTACTAACACACATAAGCAAATTACGACAATTAATCACATAATTACACTCCCAAGAATGGGAGTTTTAGCCACACATCATAAAAAGTAAGAAATTAATACCAACTACGTTCTCCATAAGCTGGGTAGTAATATCCAAATCTTTACAATGCTCCAATTTAGTTTAGAATCCAAAACCCACTTGAAATTCTACTAGAAAACACTTAAAAACTAAGAAAAGAAATGTTTCAATTGAAAGCTCAGAGTCTCACAATGGCAGGATTGCACAACACTATTTTTTCTCCTTTTGAAAATCAATTTATACGTTCCCAGATTTTGGCCTTTGGGTCACTCAGTGGAGTTAGTCGAGCATCGCCGACCAAGTCGGCGATGCGCCAATCGCTCTTCTCCATCACCATTTTCCCTTAATTCTTCATCGTTTAGACCCTGTAACTTTAGGCGATCCAATTCTTTGTAACCGATCCATTCAGTGGTTCGCACCGACGGTCCAATTTCATCGCCAAGTTGGCTTTTCCCCAGAGTTGGCAGTTTGGAACATTTGGCGAGCTGAGGTGCAACTCGGTGAGTTACCGAGGGGCTTTGGCGATTGTCAGCTTTCATTATCTTCAGCCATTTTCATCTTTTCCTTTTCTTTTTGCCCGGTAATGTCCTTGCCTTGCTCTTTTGCCTTTATATCTACAAATTAGCATTTAAACGTCAGTTTAGAGCACAAAATAGGCATCAAGGACACTAATCCTACGAATAACAAGCCCTAAATGAGACAAAATCCCTGACTCATCAACAACCCAACTTAAACTTTTGCTTGTCCTCAAGTAAAACACAAGATCAATCAGTTCAATAAGAATGTCTACAAACAGTGCTACTCAAGACTCAACACGAATGCAAACAAGAAGTTCAAACTACTCATGCAATGTTCAATTGTGCACTCTAAGTTTCAAATTGTGACTAAACATCATCAAATATTACTTAAGCTCACAATGCTCGCTTCAAATGCAAGTTCAAGATCAACAAAAGCATTCAAATACCCTCAAACCAAGAAGGATTCCATGCTCACACAAAACTCATAAACAATTTAGAATTTAGGAATAAAATACGACTTTCACAGTCCCAAAGATAAACACATGCATGACTCTACCCATAGGGTTGCCCTTATTTTCCAATCAACATTATTTTTAGCTCACTCAAGATCACAAAGGTCTTTCAAGGATTGTAACGGGATGAGTGTAAAGGTATGATAATTTTGGTTTAGTAACTTCTACCTTCATGAAGTATGGCCTGAATTTCACTTCTTCTCCTTCTATTTCACACTATATGATATTCACAATCCACCCTATGTTCATTTAAGCATGATTCATTGGATACACCATTTCTTTTGCTCCTTTCACAAGCTTTATTTCACAAACTCTTCCTTTTTTCAATCTTTTTCTATTTTCACATTTTTGTTTTCTTTTTTTTTACATGGAGGGGTTCCATCTTTTTTCAACATGATCCTTCAAAGGCAAAATTTTCAAACTTCTTGATTTTCCTTTTTTTTTACCACACGCAAACTTAGGCTTGTTGGCTATTCAAATGAACTAATAATTCATAAAGGTTATAGGTGATTGGACAATGAGGTCAAAGTTGTTCAAGTTTCTTCCAAAGAAAATGATAGGCTCATGTGGTGCCAAACTAGGTTCACACTCTCACAAGGTGGTCACAGAGAGGTAAAAGATCAATTGGTTCACTTATCAAATTTTTTTCCTAAGATCATCTCTATCATTCGCTTAGATTAGTTAATAGAACTAACGGGGCAAGTTCTAGTTGTTACCAGGCACATATTTCAAGAAAATCTCACCACACATGGCATTCAACACAATCATCAAACAAGACTCTACAATTTTCAGTTAGAGTTCAATGATCATCACAAGAGATAAACTTCTATAACCAGCTAGTCACAATGAGATGCTAGGAGTTCATATATAACTTAAGTAACTCAATTTGCCTCATCAGAGCCGTACACTCATCTTCTTCAATTGAGAGAACTATTCATGTCATTGTTATTGCTCACAATCGACACTAAAAATTGCAAGAGAACAACAACATTTACACACATCAAGAAGTGGCAATTTTAAAATCGGTTCAAAACCAACATTCCAATAGTTTGCATTTCAAAATAGAGGACCAACACAATAGATAAAAACTAATATATATATATATATATATATATATATCGACCAAATCTAGCATTAAAAAACAATCACATAAAACATAGAATATCCATAAAACAGCCCAAAAGAAGCAGGTATAGAAATACCTCACCTTGCCAAAATAAACTAGCGATTGTCCTCAAATGCATAAAAATAGTCCAAATAATAACAAAAAGAGAGTCAAAAGAATCATCCTACCAGGCTAAGCCTGGAGTGAACTCTGCATGTCAGTGACTCCATCTGTCGGGGCATCAGTTCCCGGTGCAACATCATCCTTGGCTCCACTGGAGCCCACCATCGAGGTCTCTCTCAAAGAAGCCTGTACAACTGACTGGATCATAGGCCCCTCAAGATCCTCCAAATCTCTATACACATATGCATCACGAGTACCCAGCTCTTCCTCATCTGTCTCAACCTCAAATTCAACAACTACCTCATCCATATCAACATCTCCCATTGTAGTAGTCAGAGGAATCTCAGAATTGGCCGAGAAATCTGCACTCGGAACCTCAGGGATCTCTACCGTACCGAATAGCATAGATAGATCAGTGGACTTCAGCTGATCCATATCCTTCCTCAGCCCAACAATATCGGCCTTCAAGGCCGTCACAACATCAGAATCACCCTGGCTTTGCTCATAAGCCTCTACCCTCACATTAAGGGTATCCAATTCTAATCTGTGGGTATCTATCAATCCCCCATGCTCTCTTAACTAAGGCCTAATCAGGGCCAAGGAAGCAGCAATCGTCTGCTCAATCGACCCAGGCATAACGGCCTCTACCTGAGAGGCACGCACATCAGCAGACTGAACCAGATGACCCATCTTGTACAACATTGCCTGGGTGATATGGGGTCGGGAAGAAGCAACAACAACAATAGTAGTAGGAGGGGGAATAATAGATGCACCAGGAGAGGCATAAGTAGAGGTACTAGGAGTACCTGTAGGATTACTAGCTTGAGGGGGAAGTATTGCCTCTGTCATCAACATTTCAACATCAACTACATGGGACATATCCGCTGGTGCAGCTCTCCTCCGATATGCCTCATCCCTCATATACTCAGCCTTTATCCGTCGGATGTTAATAGAGAAAGTGAGAGTCACTTCCACATCCGTCTTTGAAATCACCGAAACATAGGCTCGCCTGCATAGCTCAATAATCAAAATAGGAAAAGGGAAAGAGGTCTGACTCTGCTTAGCCCTCATGTCCATCTAATGCTCGATGAGTAGACCCAAATTGAGTCTCTCCCTATCCAAGATGCAACCCAAACACGTAGCTTTCAGATGCCTAAGTATGGATTGATTCTGTGAAGGTATAATGGTGCTGCTAATAAACCCGAACCAGTATCTGGCAGCCACGTTCAGGTCTTTTTTCTCAATGGGAACACCAACCTTAATCCACCTCGGCGTGGTGTTTGAAATCAGTGGTGCCAACCAACCATTCAAGTCATCGATGGTCTTCTTTTGGATTAGGTCGATGTAGTAGTGCACCACATCCATCGTACAGTCCAACACTTCATTGATCTCGGTGCAGCTGCATTTGGCTTTCTTTCCCTACACTACCACATAGTCAACTGGCTTGAAAGCGCTGGCCTTTTTCTTTCCCTTTGGCACCAGCTCCCCATATGAAGAGTAGAACTTCCGAACCCAAGTAGGAATGTAAGGGCCTCGGGGCATCGTTAATAGCTCAAACTTGTGGAACTTTATGGTGTTCCATACCTCCGGGTACCGGTCTACAACACCGTCAGTAGACAAATGTTTTTCCTCAAGAATGGTCCTCAAACCCTCGACCTTTAATCTGTTCAACGACTGAGGTGGAGAGGCCTGAATTGGTGGAGGAACCGACTCTACTACCTGAGCTGGAGGTGGAGGAGGAGTAAGAGGCACTGGGATCTGATCTGAATCATGCATTGCCTTGGAGCATAACTCATCTCTCCTAGCCTGTAGAAGTTGGTCATCTTCCTGCTCAGACGAAGAGGTCGGAGAACTATCCCCTAAATGATCCTTACTATCAGAGGTAGTGAGGTGAGTGACATATATGCCCTCGCTGTTGGAGCTCCCATCCGCTGGTGTGGGTTGTACGAGACCCTTCCCTTTACCTTTCCCCATGTTGGAGGAAGTTTAGCCTGTGATTTCCGGGAGGGTGCAGCCCCCACGTTGATCATAATGCCTCTAGCCCACTTCCGGGGTGATTGATTTATTCCAGTAACTTTTGGTCTAGCCATTGCTGCAAAACAAAACCAAATACGTTAGATACAATTCAAAAAAATTCAAAGTTATAAAACTGTGCATGAAAACTCGCCGAACCGTTCGGTGAGTCGTCGAACCCATTCGGCGAGCCAAGTCAAACTCGCCGAATGTTACAGAATAAAATTTGCCAAAAATTAGCACATGTCGGCGATATTCAGGGCCTTTTGATGAATCGCCGAACCCATTCAACGAACTAGAAGTAGCTCGCCGAATGTTACAGAATAATTTTATAAGATTAGGGCGAAGAAGGGTGATCAAAAGAAAATTTGATAAGTCCCCGAGTGAACTAGGTGAGCACAAGCGTATCGCCGAATGTTACAGAACAAAAATCACAAAAATGAAGGATAAAAAGGTTATCAAGGGGTCGTGAACCACCGAACTACTCAGCGAGCTCGACCCAACTCGTTGAATAGTCCAACCTGCATGATTTTTACCCCGACCTTCAATTTCTCACCCGTAGCCCACGAAAACAAAATCAAACCATTATTCTATGCAATTGAGCCCAGACCCATACTACCCATGACCTTAGAGTACTCAGACTTCCCCCAATTAGGCCAAAATTGGTCAATTGACGTCTTTTAAACTTAAGAATGACGTCAACCGTTTTATCATTGGGCAAATTCAAACAATCATTACAATTCAAGGTTACTCAGACTTCACCCACACTAGACCCAACAACAAAATCAGCACAATCCATTATTTTGATCATTTAATACACGGGATTTCACAAATAAATGCAAACATAGGCAATTCGGGATCATACAGGCACACATTAACAACCATCATTCAAATAATTACTACTACGCACATAAATCAACAGGGTAACGATCATGCATTTGCAATTACCAAAATTTAAAGTATGGGTTTAAGATAACTAACCTCGAACGCAGATGTTTGAAATGCTAGGCTAGCAAAGTACCAAAGTTTCCCCCCCGAGCAATTGATCCAACACACAAAGCAAAAAGATGCGAAAAATATAATCTAAAGTGTGGTTTTGAAAGTGTAGAAGTAAAAAAGTATGAAATTAGGGAGAATTTTGAATTTAAAATGGTTCAGCCTCTTTCTAACCCTTCAGTTCGCGCGCTGATCGACGAGGTCACTTACGTCACCGGCCCATTTGGTGATGCGCCGAATGGTACTTTGGCCCGATGAGTTTTACAGAACCTGTAGCTATCTGTATGGTTCAAACGATAATCTAGATCGGGATCGCCGACCTGTCCGGTGAGTCACTGAATAGTACCTGGGCTCACCTACTGCTCATTTTCCCAAAATTTCAAACTTTCAACCTGCACATTCAACACCCGTTATTCAAACAACAATAATTAAAACTTAAGAACTTGGGTTGCCTCCCAAGAAGTGCCTTATTTAACGTCATGGCACGACGAGAATACTCATTCAAGATTCATTCTTGGGATTGGACATAGTGTCACTCGGTAATCCCCCTTTTGGCCTTAAATTCAAATGAGTCGAGATTTGACCCATTTGTGTCTCCTGCTTCTTAATGGACACCGAGTGAGAAGTAATCGTCTGATTCAGAGTCGAGACATCTTTCTACATTTCTTTGAGCACTTTGTCCGACCTTCATTTTTTATAAACGCTCAACTACACTTCATCCAATAATAAGTGTAGGCGGTCGCAATCTAATATAAACCCAACAAAGATTTGTGGTCGATCTCACAGGGAGTGGTACAATAGAGAATTCAGTTACAAAGTTATAAATGTGTTCTAATCAATTGTAGGAATAAAAAATATCAAAACAAGTAGATTAAGTCTCAAGGGTTGACAACAAGTATCAAATGGAGGATTTTTTTTAAAGAGTGTCAATTAACAACTAAGAAAACAGGGGATTAATCAAGTAGAAAGGGATACTTGGGATGTGATCGATTAATTTCCAATTTCTCTATACGGGTGTTTACTAATCACCAAAAGTTGTTGAATCTTAGTGGCTAGGCTAGGCTTTGGATGTAATAGCTATCTCTCGATCAACTATCACAAATCAAGTGAATTCTCTCGAACCTCAACAAGCATCACACTATGAACAACCCAAAACCTCAATTTATCTACTCTCTCGAGGTAGATAGGTAGGATCCGATTAAGATTTACTTTCTCGAGTTGAACCCATAACAACCCAATCACTACAATCATCAATTGATAACCTTAATTCTATAACCTCTTTCTTAAGCAAGCATAGAATACTAGACTAGAACTGCATTTCCAACTACAATTCATGAGTTAAAACTCAATTATCAATCAAACCCACTACAAAACAATAATTAAATTAGTAATTACTAACACCCATAAGCTAATTAAGACAAATAATCACATAATTACACCCCCAAGAATGGGGGTTTTAGCCACATATAATAAAAAGTAAGAAATTAATACCAACTAAGTTTTCCATAAACTGGGTAGTATTATCCAAATCTTTACAATGCTCCAATTAAGCTTCGAATCCAAAACCCACTTCAAAATCTACTAGAAAACTCCTAAACACTAAGAAAAGCAGTGTTTCAATTGAAAGCTCAAAATCTCACAATGGCAGGATTGCTCAACACTCTCTTTTCTCCTTTTGAAAATCAATTTATATGTTCCCAGATTTTGGCCTTCGGGGTCACTCAACGAAGTTAGTCGATCATGGCTGACCAAGTTGGCGATGCGCCAATTGCTCTTCTCCATCGCCATTTTGCCTTAACTCATCATCCTTCAGGCCCTGTAACTTTCGGCAATCCAATTATTTTTCATCGATCCATTCGGCGGTTCTCCGAAGGTCCAATTTCAATGCCAAGTTGGCTTTTCCCCAGGGCTGGTAGTCAGGAACATTTGGGGAGCTGAAGTGCCACTCGATGAGTCACCGAGTGGCTTTTGCGATTGTCAGCTTTCATTATCTTTAGCCATTTTCATCTTTTCTGTTCTTTTTTTCTAGGTATTGTCCTTGCCTTCCTCTTTATATCTGCAAATTAGCATTTAAACATAAGTTTAGAGCACAAAATAGGCATCGAGGACACTAATCCTATGAATAACAAGCCCTAAATGAGTCAAAATCCTAGACTCATCAGTCGGCACTCGAGAACCATCGCTGGTCCCCAATCAAACCCTTGTCTAGGCTCAATACTCAGCAGAAGAATTCCTCAACAATATAGGAACCTCAAACGTAACTTAACCCATAAAGATATCATTACTAAAAATAGTTTGACTCAGTCTGAAATACTCAATAACATAAATGTTCAACTTAAGTCTTTACAACATCACAAGGGAAATAGGAAAAGACGCCACAACTACTACTGTCTATGAAGACTCTAAATACTATAAGGGAAGTTCGGACAAGACCCACGACATCCTAGAAAATTGGAAAGTAAAGGTGGAACCCTCCAGAATCAAGGAGGCTCAACAAAGCTAAATTGGACTGCAAGTAGTATCAACGGATCGCCTATTGATTACCCTGAATACCCATATCTGCATCATGAAAAGATGTAGGCCAATGGCGTCAGTATACTGAATGTACGAGCATGAAAGGGGAAACACTAGAACATAACATATAAGCTTGACCTGGAAGAAAGGAAGACATACTCACCTCGTCTCAACTCAATATGAAAGAAACAATAAGGATGCAACATATATAAGGTTTTTAAAATAGTAGATAATAACTCAAATGTATATAAAAATACAATATTAAACTCTTTACTCTTATTTGTAAGATTCTCTAATCGACACCCATCAATATGAGCAACGTGATGATACAACATTTCACCCATGCTGCCAGAACTGTCTTATACCTTCCCAGAGTAGAGGACAACCTCAGCTAAGTGGATCCACTACTCTATGCTTAAAAAGAACTAAGGAATCATCTAAAAAGTATGACCCTTTACCCATGTTGGCACACTTGGTTTATGAGGATTTTGAGTTGTCTGAACTCATCCCTATATCGATGTTCAATACTACTCCCAAAAATATAACTCATGCTCATATGTTTAAAAACATAATTCTTCCTCAGCCATGGTGTCTTTGTGATTGACAGAGATAACACAATCACGATAAACTCTCGTGGTTAGAATAGACTCACCAACATGTGTGGAAACACTGAAGGGTTCAAGAAGTCATTTGGGAAGAATATCAGGCCTCATAGTAATATACAGAGTCACAAAAGATAGACTCACACCTGGATCAAGTAATTCATAAACATCAAAAGGAAAAACTTTGATCATACCAGTGACAATATCTGGTGAATTCTCTTGCTCTTGGTGACTAGTGATAGCATACAGATGGTTTGTTCCTCTTCCTATCCCTGAAATAGCTCCTTTATGTGCAGCTTTGTCTGTCATAGCCGCTAAAGAAGATTGGGCTCTATTGCCCCCATTACCATTACCCTGCCTGTTGTTAGGGAACTCTCTCATGAATTGACTTGTCTGACTACACTTGAAACAACAGTTGGGACATCACGACATGCTCTAGGGTGGTTTCTACCACACTTAGAACATATAGGGGTCCAGTTGGTCCCTTGTGCCACACTACCTTGGGATTGAGCCGGTCGAGCCCAGAAGTTCTGCGAATTCTCATTTTTGAAATCACCTCTATTATTTTGGTACAGATGCACTAGCTAATAATGGAGGAGGTCCAGTTGACCTTTGTGGAAAAGATGATCGGTTCACATTTTCGGTCTTCTGCTGTCCGGACTCATTATTTGTTTTCTTAGCCTTCTTGCTTCGGAACTCTTCCCTATCTCTCAACTTGTCTTCCTGAACCTGTTGCACATGGATCATAAGCCTTGCTATGTCCACGTCCATTATCAACATAGCAACCTTACCCTTTCTTTACAAGCAAGACAGTCTAGACACAAATAGACTAATCCTGCTTCTCATATCAGCAACCATTTCCGGAGTATAACAGAACAGTTGAGTGAACTTGAGGATGTACTCATGTACACTCATGTACTCCTGCTTAAGAATGACAAATTTTCTTACCTTTGCCTCTATTAGCTCACGGGGAAGAAACGCCCCATGAAAGCACTTTCAAACACAGTCCAGCTCACAATTGATGCCCCTTTAGCCCAACTCTTCTTCTATTGGTCGTACCAAATCCTAAAAAAACCCTTGGGCTGGTATACAACTAACTCCACTCGCTCAATATCAACAACATGCATAACCTCAAACATCTTCTGCAGCTATTCCACAAAGTTCTCTGGATTCACAGTGACATATGACCCTGTGAATTCTGGAGGATTCATCTTTAAAAACTCACAGATCCCGGATATATCAGCCACATCTTGACAAATCACTCTCTGTTGACCATTTTGGTTGGTCACCACATGACTCAACATCCGGATAGCTTCCCGGAACTCAGCATTTGTGACCTTTCCTTGTGGTTGCACTTCTGGTGCATTGGGGACCCCTTGATCATGGGGATCAACATTTCTCCTAGCACGACAACCTCGAACAACTCTTCGTGGAGGCATGATCTGAAAGATACGGGTAAAGACGGATAAACTTTAATAGAGTTTAACTCTATCGCACGAAAAGAGTGTGAAATAAATGAAATATTTCCTAAATGTTGTTGCCTCCTAATTATAGATGTGGTGCACTTCACACCGATAACCAGGACTCTACAGACACGGATTCAGAGACACTCTAGGACTCTTGAACTCTTTGCTCTAATACCAATTTTTTCACGCCCCAAGTCTACACCTTAGATGTGGCCGGCACTCGAGAACCATTACTGGTCTCCAAGAAAACCCTTGGCTTGGCTCAATACTCAACGGAAGACTTCCTGAACAATATAGAAACCTCAAACGTAACTTAAATCATAAAGATATCATTACTGAAAATAGTTTAACTCAGTCTGAAATACTCAATTACATAACTATTCAACTCTAGTCATTAAAACATCTCTAGGGAAATGGGAAAAGACGACTAAACTACTACTGTCTATGAAACTTCTAAATACTATGAGGGAAGTCGGGACAAGACACACAACATATGTACAAACTGGAAAGTAAATGTGGAACCCTTTGAAAGCAAGAAGGCTCATCAAAGCTAACTGGGACTGGCTCCTGTTGATGACCCTGAATACCCGCATCTGCATCATGAAAAGATGCAGACCAAATGGAATCAGTACGTTGAATGTACGGGCATGCAAAGGGAAATAATGGAACATAACATATAAGCTTGAACTGGTAGAAAGGATGACATACTCACCTCGTCTTAACTCAACTTAACTCAAGAATACTCAACTCAATATGAAAGCAGCAATAATGATGCAATAT
>JAJOOR010018241.1:0-38117 GCA_036250505.1 Solanum acaule | reverse complement strand
TTCCTCCTAGGTGTACATATTTTATTGGGTCTTTTGCTTTAATTGCTTGTATTTCTTTATTTATTATTCTTTTGTTTATTATAGGTATCTTTGCTTTACCTTGGGTATATTTACAGTCTATTATATGTTCTTTTTGACTGACCACATAATATTCTTCTTTTTGTCTTTTAAATATATTTTTTAGTATCGGTATTTTAAATATTTTTTCTACACTTAAATCTAATTCTTTTCCTTTTATTTGTTCGAATATATTTATATCAAATATAATCTTCTGTTCTGAAGATTCCTCATTTATATACAAAATATTCATTTGAGGACACTAATTCTATCAAAATATAGCCCTAAATGAGTCCAAATTGTGGACTCATCATCTGTTCATGTAAAACTAGTTTACTTCTAGGAACACGGATTACTAAATAGTCCTTTTCTAGAAATCTGGCAGTTGTATTAATAATTGCCTTATTTTCTTTTGGACAATTAAATAAACCTTATTTCATTATTTTTGGATAACCAATTAACACAAACATTTCATTCCTGATTTGAAAGGAATTGAATTGAAATGTGATATTTAGTTCTTAGAACATATCCCAAAAGAAAAAAAAACGAAATAAGTCAATCATTAATCTTATCATCTTCATAAGAGTCTATTGCTTTTCTCTTTTACACAAATCTATTATAGAGGTTCTGGTGTAGACAATTGAAATGCAATTATTCTATCAGATAACTGACTCATCAACTTTGCAGATAGGTATATATACATCACTACAATTAGAATGCAGTGGTTTTATATATTTTACATGATGCTATTTTCATTTGTCTTAAAATATTTTGAGTTTATCAAGACATTCAGACTTACAAAAAATCAAGAAAATATATTCATATAATGAGTAACCTTCTGAAAATCTCAGAATACTTAAATTCACCTCTTGCCTGAACGATCTTTTACTCCATAAATCAGAATAGATTAATTCTAACTTATCACTACTTTTATTTACTTTTTAAGAGGAAAGGTTTGTTAGTCATTTTTCTGTCTAAACATGACTCACATGTTGGTAGTGACTTCACTTTCAATGAACCATTATGTCCATTCTTTAACCAACTTCAAAGTTCTATCCAGAATAAATGACGCAGACACTAGTGTACAAATAAGTTTCATTCAATTTAAAAGATATTTTCTCTTATGAGATAGATTGATATTCCATTCATGAGGGAAAAAAATCCATGCATCAATATACAATAAGAGATAACATATTTATTAAACTCAAAAGAGTTGTAGGAAAAATATATGAAGTGTCCATATCCTATTTAGCCGGAGACCGAAAAATAATTTCATCTAATCATGAACACATATAATGAAATTTATTTTAATTAATATATTATCTCTATCGAAAGAAATACTTTAATAGTATTAAGTGAGTCTATAAAGTCTATTGAGAATTTAAAATATAATACATTAAACAGATCATAAAATGTCGAATAATCCTAAATAATAAACTTCATGGCTCATTTATACATATATATCCATGCATCTCGAAAAGCCAATTGATGGGATTGAAGAACTACTCGTGCAATACACATGTACAATGACTGATTATTCACTCCATAAACTTATATAGACCTAATTCAGATGGAGAGTCTATTGTTAGTTTAAGTCAAGGAAAAATCACCCTAGTTACATTGATCCAATCACATATTACTCAGTTAAAGGGAGTTAATACAGATTATCAAAAATAGTGATTATATACATAGTGACTTCTATTAATTTCCTCTGATATGGAGGAAGGTCTAAGCCAACACATGAAACTAATACTTCACTACAATTCAATCTTGGCAATCAAGGTAAGGACCCCTATAGCCAAATAGGACCAAAACTAATAAAATGATCCAAAAAATATTTCTTACTAGGTCGTTCTTATGAATCTACCAAATTTCAGACCAATTAGTATCACTTATATCGAATTCTAAAACTATGATCAATTTGCTTGAAAACGTTGTTTTACCAATATAGAATTTAAAATTTTTTCGTTCAAAAATTCTTATCACATATCATCATCTGTGAAATAGATACACAAATCAAGAACAAAGAACAAAATTCTAAAATAATTTACATTATTTGAATATTATATTTCAAAAATCAGCATATTTATGTATACATTGTACATTAAAATTCAAAACGCATCTCATGGATATCCATGCATCTTGAACGATAAATTTTGATGAAAAATAACTACTCATGCAACATACATATGTGATGTCAGATATTCAATGATCGATATTCACTCCATAAAATTATACATATCCAACTCATATGGAGTGTACTTATATGTTGATTTATGCCAAGTGAATATCATTATCCCTAGATCATTGAATCGATCAAATATTACTCAGATAGGAAGAGTAAATACAGATCATCAAAACTAGAGACTAAATTTTACTGATTTGTATTAATTTCATTCGATATGGAGGAAGGTCTAAGCCAACACATGAACTTAATACTTCACTAAAATTTAGTTATGAAGACCATAGAGATTGATCTCTATCACCACTATATCATAAGTGAGTAATTTTCATTAAAATAAATTTTCAAGATACAATTTTTTTTATCCAAAAACATCATCTTAACAAACCCAAATAACAAATCACTTTATAACAATTAGTTTTGTTAATTTGATTGTTTGTGATAAACCTATCGAATTTCATATCAATCAGAGTTCAAAAATAATATTATTCTCCAAAGCTATGATCAAATTCAGATTCAAACAATTTAAGAAAAATAATCAGATCCATATCCTTATCATATATTAATTCATGTTTACTCATCACGTGCAATCATGTACCACATTTAACATAAATAAAACTTATCTAAAGGATTATATTCATACTAAATCATATTTTAAATCCAATGAGCAACTTAAAAACCATTTTAAGGGCCTCAAAGCTATAACCACATAGCAATGAGTATTTCTTACTAGTCTATCACCATTGAACTTACCAAATTTCAGGTCAATTGGAGTCTATAAATAATATTTCCAAAGCTATCACCAAATTCAAATTCAAGTGGTTTAAGTATCCTTAGGAATTAAAACAATATAACTTTGTCATATTCAGATCAAATTTTAATCCGACAAACTACCTAAAACCCATCTAAATAATTTTCGATGGAACCATCAAATTTAAAGTCAATCAGAGATCAGAAAATTCATGACCACCTAAACTATGACCAAATTTGAAAAACAATAGTTTTAAACATAGTTAAATATTAAAATAACATGATTCAAATTTCCACTTTTTTTTTTATTTAATTATCTCATGAGCATGAAACATATGTTGTGTCCTTCCTTTGGCTAAGGCACTCAATGCCTTCTTATAACAAATTATTCTCTAAATTAACACACTTGAGAATCCAAGATATTATGTTTCTCTCTTTTGAATGAAAACCTCAATATATCTTCTCATAAATAAATTAAGCTTTACTAGTATTTTAAGGTAAATCACCATTTACGTAAATTAATATTCACTTAGAATAATTTATAATTGATGAATTGAGGATGTTCTAATGACTCAAATACATAGATCATTTTAGTGAATCGTATTTATTAATCATAATCCTCAATTCATCTATTACAAAATATATTATCACATGTATAATAAATCACTTAAGTGATAACTATTTATTAACCAAAAAATTCTTAATTTATACAAATTGATATAAATGTAATGAATAATATGCTCAAATATTTATTGAATAAAAAGAAAAAATATCCAATTGACCTGAATAGTGAGTGCCACCGCCACTTTATAAGCTTTGGAATCAACAATCAATCAAGAACAAATATCATAAAGATAAAAAATATTTCACAATCCGTTCAATGAAAACTTGTTCATCAACAACCTCTATGTTTCCCTTTCTTATCAAGCTTTGCAAATTTGATGGATTAATAAGAAACAACCCAAAAAAATTGCAACTACCGCCGCTAAAAAACCCCGTTGAACTTTAAGTTTTCTTTTAACCGATGAAAAGTTTTCAATTTGGATTCCATTAGTTTAAAAATAAAGGACTTAGAATAATAATTTGGACAAGTGTTTGTTGTTGTCGTCCATTCCCACATGAATATGAAAAATTGTCACCAACACATTTTGCCTTCTTGACCTTCTCACAATTTAAGAACGTATGTACTTTAGCCAACGAATCAACAAACTTCAAGTTTTATCTGATTCGTTCTTTTCGTGATAAAATTATATTTACCAAATACGAATCATTCATACAATTGCACATGCATATATTTTATGTTATCTATAAAGATGTAAGTATGACTCTGATACCAATTATTGGAAAATCATATGCACAACATAAGCATACGAGAATCATACAACTTACATGAATAATAGACAACACATAGTATATGCTAGAACAAATACATTCATGTTAGAGCACATAAACTTTCTAAAATTTCATTCAAGAATTACCTCTTGAAGCGTGAGTACATACCTTCAAGAGAATCCACAAGCTAGTTGAAAAGTTATAACCTTCAAGCGAATCCACAAGCTAGTCCACAAACTGGACCACAGTTATGCGGTCTTCTACAGTGATCCCAAATTCACTTCAGAACTCTCTCAATACTTGGGTGGACAAGTATCTTATCGAAAACTTATCTTTTTTCAAGGGTTAGAAGAATCCCTATTTATAGAGATTTCTTCCTAGTTCAAGGAGAAGGAATACCATATATTTCCTTAGAATAAAAAGACATGTACATATCCCTTTCCTTAGAAAAGAAAAATTCATGTCCTTCTCCCTTTCCTTTGAATAGAAAAAGTGATATACTTATCCATTGCCTTAGAATAGAGAAAGACACATACTTCTCCCTTTCCTTAGAATAGAGAAAGACGCATACTCACCCTTTTCCCTTTAGAACAGATTCTGAGTTCTAGTTAAATATGGGCACGGTAGGGACACCAGAATTAATTACTGAGGCTTCCTATTATGGAAATAATTCCAAATAATTAATTTGAATTATTCTTATCATAATAAATTACAAATCATTCCACTAGAAATTCGTAATTGCACTCCTCTATTTATATTTCAAAATTCCCCATTAAACATATATGTAATTCCGCATGTTAATATTACAATACTAATCAATAAATTAAATTACTGACGAACTTAATTCAATGATCAATTTCCTTTAGAGCACTGCTTAACTTATTTCATGTGTCAGATTCATAAATTCACTTGCAAGGTTTGACACAATGAAAACTTTTAAGCTTCTCAAAAAGGCATATCATCAATCTCTATATTGAGACATGGATTCTGTCAACTAACTTATTATTTCACCAATATATATTATCATCATCCAATCTACCAAGAATATTGATCCATCTTAGAATCTCCCCTTTTAATAAATCAAAACGATAATTAACATATACAGATCATAATAGTTATATGAGGATTAAGAATATAAGTACATTTAATAGTTTAGAGAATATGCTTTTGTCATTCAGTCTTAAGCAACTATCTCTACTCGGTCCCGTTCAATACCTACAAAATGCACTAGCACAAGAAGTTGGAACTATACCATTCCCATAATCAAGATAAACTACATATAATCGTGTGCTACAATCGTACTGATGGCATGTCCAATTCCCATCTTAGATTGTGAACAAAAAAATTATACTTATAAGAATTGATGATTCAATCCTCTGTGTCTAAGCTCAAACTCTATATATTAAATCATCTACTATATAAGTAAACAGACACCATAAACGAAATAAGATCTATTAAAAAGTAATAAATAATTATTCTATAATAAATACTATATCTAAACACGTAAATAATAGTATATATCCCAACATTAGAATCAGAATGGAATTTATTCTCATGCAAAATAACATCACTTGATTATATTATAATATTATCTTCAAGATTAAAAATCTATAGGATGTATTATTTTAAGTACAACCAAGAAAAACACTAGTAGTAACTTTCTTACCCAACTTTGTAATCTTGGGATCCATTAGACTCACCAAGGCTAGAAAACCCCAAACCAAACACTTAGATACCCCAAACTTTGCTTGTAACCTTTCCACAATTCAAAAGTTGTCAATTTAGATATTTTATGAGGAACATGATTCAACATATTACAAGCAATCAAAATTGCTTCACCCTATAAATTTAACGATGCATCTGACTCAATAAGCATGCCATTAGTCAATTCAATCAAAGCTCTATTTTTCCTTTCTGCTACACCATCAGATAAAGGAGAATAAGGAGGGATAGTTTCGTGAATTATTCCCAATGACGAAAAAAAAGAATTAAACTCATTTGACTCATATTCACAGCCTCTATCACTTCTAATTCTTTTGATTTTTCTACCAAACTGATTTTAAGATAAATTTTAAAATTTTAAAAAGCATCACTTTTATTTTTCATTCAGTAAACATATGTAAACTTAGAAAAATCATTAATGAAAGTAATAAAATTTTGATTTTCTCCACGAGTTAAAATTTCTCCAAGTTTACAAATATCAATATGAACTAATTATAACAAATCAGATTTTCTTTCATTTAGAAAATGAGGCATTTTAGTGATTTTAGCTTTACTACAAGCCTCACACTTTACAAAATTCTTTTTAATCATTGAATTCAATCCTAAACTACTCATAATTCCAACATAAAGTTCATTAGTATGACACAAACGAGCATGCCAATACACGAAAGCATATAAACAGAAGTAGAAACTTTATTCATTTCAACATTCACTATAAACAGCACATCCCAAGCATACCCCTTTTCCACTAAAGTACTTTTATCACAATTACATATTGATCAGATTCAATAATTTGTTTAATGCCTTCTTTATTAAGAAGAAACTAGACACTAATTTTTTTCTCATGAAAGGAGTATAAAATACATCTATCAAACTTAACACCTTTCCAGAGGTTAAACATAATTCAACATCTCCGGTCCCAAGCACTTGAGTAGTGGGAGAGTCACCTAGCATGATGGTTTTGGGCTCCTCATAAGGGGTATATTTTTTAAACAAAACTTTGTCATAACACACATGACGGTTTGCACCAGAATCTGTCCACCATCCATCAACACACTCAACTATGTTTATGTCTGTAACAACCACTGATTAACGTTTCAAGAACACTAAATCCAGTTCTAAGCGTCAACGATTGTTAGTCAGTATAATAACCCAACTAAATGAGTTGGGGTCGAATCCCACATGGAGTGGTACGTGTTAAATATTCAAGAGTAAACTACGAATATGCTCAAGTCAATCATAGGAATAGATATCTACAAATAAAAACATAATTCAAATTAGGGGTGACACGAATGTCAAATAACAGGGGGGTTTTGGTTGAAATTATCAACTACATCAGCAACAAATAATACGAAATAACAAATATTGAGACGGCCTCTTGGGATGTGATTCGATTATAGGCTATTGTAGACAAATGGGTAATTGCAATTATTAGAAAATAGTTTTACATCAGTGATTAAGCTAGACTATAGAAGCGGTAAACTTTCTCTCGAACAATTTACCTCGAATCAAGTTGGTTTCTCTCGAACACCACCAAATAAGAAAATAAGAATAGCCTACGCCTTAGTCCATTCACTCTCTCGAGCTGAATGTGTGGAAAAGGGTTTAGGATTCACTCTCTCGAGCTGAAACCATGACAACCCAATACCTACAGACCATCAATTTAGTAATCTTGGTTTTAAAACCTCTCTCTCGAGCAAGCCAAAAATAGAAAGGTAGAACTGCATTTGCAACTACAATTCTTTAAATTTAACCTTAGTTACTGATTGAAATCACTTCTAAACAGTATTTAAACTAACAATTAGCAATACTCATAAACTAAATCAGCCCATAATCACACCTCAAGAATTGGGGTTGGTTTTAGCTAGACATCATAAAAAGATAAAAATCGTTACCAAACTGTGTTTCCATCAACTGGCTAAGATTAATTTCGTCTATACAAAGGTCCAATTTGAAGAATCTCAAAGACCCACTTCCAATTTCCCAAAAATGGAAAACTTCAATTCTTCTAAGTTAAGGAAAATCTTGTCTCAATACTCAGAGTTCGAACTAAAAATTAATTCAATGGATGTTCAGAATAAAATTTTCATATCTAAATTAATGTTTGAAAATGAATTTATAGTCGCCAAAAATATGCTGCAAAGGGCCATTCGGCGTAGTAAGTCGGGCTCGCCGAACGGATTGGCGATCCGCCCTTTGGTTAGTTCCATCGCCTTTTTGCTTTGGCCTTCAGCATCCTCAAGTTTTGTAACTTTGGGCGATTCAACACCGCATCGCAGAACCATTCGTTGACTCGTCGACTGCACCTTTCTCTCGCCAACTTGATTTTCTCCTTCAGGGCTTGGCACACTGGAATTTTAGGCGAGATGGTGGCCATTCGGCGACTCACCAAAGGGACTCTGCGATCACCAAGCCTTCATTTCTTCGTTCTTTCAGCTCGCTTCGTTCCTTTTTGCAAATTAGTGCCCATGCTTTTTTCCTCAATCCAAATACCTGGAAATCAAGGATTTTACATCAGTTAATGCCAAAAAATAAGCATTTGAGGACACTAAATCATTATAAATAAAGCCCTAAATGAGTCCAAATCTGGGACTCATCAACCACCACAAAAGATTCGTCGGTAACGTTTGCCTGAGGTGTAGGACAACATTTCCAGAATCTGCAAAATCGAGCAATATGCCCAGTCTGGCCACAGACAAAGCATAGTCCCTTGTCTTGACCTTGTCGATTTTGTGCCTTGTTAGTTTCACCATTATTTTTCTTTGGAGATCTACCATTATTTTTCCTAAAATTATTCTTCTTAGGCTTCATAGAAGTATTTTTGTAAGATTCAAGAGTAGCATTATTTGAAGTAATTAAATTTACCTTCGTTGTGATGTTGCTGTCTTCTTATTGTAAAAGTACATCTTGGCCCCTTGCCTCTTCTTCCATGCAGATTTTCATTATCAACATTTCAAGAGAGGTTTCCTTTTGTTTGTGGCATATAGTTTTTTGAAATTCCTTCTAAGAAGGTGGAAGTTTATCTACTATGCCACAACCAATAAGGTTATATCCAATTTTGACCTCCTCGGACGTAAGGTCTCCAACAATCATTATAGAGTCTTGAGTTTGGTCTACCACTGATTTGTCGTCCACCATTTGGAAATTAGAAAAATCTACTAGCCGTATATTTTTTCGTTGTAGCCTCTTCGGTATCATATTTACTCTGCAATGCTTTCCAAATTTCCTTTGCGCTAAAGTAAGTTCTATTATAATAATCATAAAAATTATCTTATAGACAATTAAGAATATAATACAGAAACTTATACGAATCACTATCATACTTTTCCATTTTCTCTAGATGAGAAATAGTTTCATCATCATTCATAGAGGTGATGTCAACTATATTAGGATTCTTCTCAGTTAACACATTAGAGACATTGAGAAGACTTAAGTAGAAAAATATTTTACCCTTTCATCTCTTGAAATGATTACATTGAACCAAAATAGCTTGTTAAGATCTCCCATCTTGACATCCACGAATTTTTCAATTGTAGCCATTGTGAATCTCCTTAAAATTGTTAGTGAAAATTACAATATTACAAATTACAATTGAAAATAAAATATCTTCAGGCTGAGGTGCGGATATCTCGCTCTATTTAAGAAGATTCAAGCCCACTGCAGCAAATGTATTTCACCGGTCTAGTAGTAGTCCTTCTTTACTTTTCCCCTCCAGGATACAACAAACTAATCACAAAATGTAACTCAACAAACTCTGGACAAGAGTTGAGTCCAAAGCTCCACAAAAAGAACACCTCCCTTCAACTAATAAGAACTCCCTTTTTGACAAACTTTTATGCACTCAATATTTTTCTTGTGTTTAAAACAAATTAAAACCACCACTATTTATAGTTGAGAAAGTCCTCCTAGCAATGAATAAGAAGATAATGGGGTACTAAATTGTATAGATAAATGTCCTAAAGATTACATATGTTACAAGGCATAATGGAGGAGGAATAATGAGATTTCAATATGGAGAAGTAATGGTCATCTATGACCATTTCACTTTTGTTAGAGTTATTTGACTAAACTTCAACTCTAAAGAAAAATAAAGGCAAGAAGAAGAGAAGAAAATATTTTCTAGTGGAATGATTATCTTTAATTGAACAGAAATGGTGTTTAAATATAGAAAAAAAAAAAACTAAAGCCTGTATGTAAGAAACTACTTTGCACATGATTACATGATAAACAAACTCCTAAAAATAGCAACTTAACTCCTATAAAATAGTAACTAACTTAAAATGTTGAAGATGGCTAAAAAGATGGAGAAAATACAACAACTTATATTGACTAATTACTGTAGTAACTGAGGAAACTAATCAATACTCTTCCTATCTTCAGTTGCTGCAAATTCCAAGTCATTCTCGGAGAAATTCAAATATGCTCCTTAGCAAGGGTTTGGTAAAAAATATCCGTCAGTTGAAGATTTGTCTTGCAGTACTTTAACCCAACTCATCCTTTAGAATCTTGCAGTACTTTAACCCAACTAATCCTTCTTTCTGCACGTCTCTGAGAAAGAATAATTTGATATTGAAATTCTTGGTTTTTCCAGTAAAAACTGGATTATTTGAGATAGCAATAGTTTCTTAATTAGCCACATACACCTCTGTGTAGTTTTCTTGCTAAGCAACACTTTTCTAAGCCATAAGGCTTGATTTGCAGCAGTTGTTACTGCTATGAGTTCAACTTCAGCCATTAATTGTGCAACAATCTCTTGATAGAAAATACTCATGAACCAAGATTAAAAAAATAACTAGGAGTACTTTTCATGTCATCCGGAGAGACACCCCAATCACTATCAGAATACCCCTATAACACATACTTCTTATTCACATAGAACTTGATTCCAAAAATCAATGTTCCCTTAACATATCTTATCACCCTTTTAGTTGTTCTAAAATGAGTGTCACTTGCACAATTACTAAATCTATATAGAAGACTTACAACATATAAAATGTCGGGTCTAGTTGCAGTAAGATACATGAGACAGCCAATCAAACTCCTGTAAAGAGTCTCATCCACTTTTTCAGCTTCATCATTCTTACTCAACTTCTCCTTTTGACACATTGGAGTAGTTGTCTCTTTGCAATTTTCCATTCTGAACTTTGTCAAAATGTCTTTTGCATACTTCTTTTGACAGATGAAGTCATTTCTCCCAAATCCGTCATCTCACAAGTATGTTGCATATCTTCTTTAAATTTATTGACAAGTTCATTATTACTTCTAGTAACTAGTAGATCATCTACATATAGTGAAATAACAATAAAATTAATATCATCCCCTTTAATGTAGAGAGTAGCTTCACTAAGGTATTTTCTAAAGCTCTGTGGAATCAAATGCTCATCAATCCTACTGTACCAAGCTCTTGGTGCCTGCTTTAGTCCATACAAAGCTTTTTTGAGCTGATACACTTTATCTTCATGCCCTTTGACTGCAAATCTTTTAGGTTGCTCAACATAAATTTCCTCCTCAAGAAAGCCATTAAAGAATGCATATTTAACGTCTAACTGAAACACTTTCCAACCATTTTGTGTAGCTATAGCCAACAAGAAATGGAAATACCTAGCTAACCTAAATAAGAAGAACTTCCCTCTTGAACCACGATCAAATCTATGGAAGCATTGGTTTATACATTCCTCTTAGTCTCGACTTTAGGGATAATTTTTTTCGCTATCTTTTTTCGAGAACCACCTAAAGTTCCAACTAAAAAGAAATAAAAGGGTGAAATATTTTTTCATTATCTCAGTTGAAGTACTGAGGCTCCCGATATCGGGAGGCTGAAATGTATCAGAAAAATCAATACCAAGATTTTGAGCATACCCCTTTCCAACTAGTCTGGCTTTGTGCTTGTTGATAGAGCCATTTGCATTTAACCTGGTTCTGAAAATCCACTTCACCCTATGACTTTCTTGTTTTCATGTCTTTCACAAGTTTCCATGTCTGATTCTTCTCAATCATGGTGAGTTCCTCCTTCATTGCAACTCTCCATTTTGGATCTTTCACTACTTCCCAAAAATTTGTTGGCTCAAGAACAACCATATTGCATCTCTGATAGATATCAGAGAGATATCGTGTGCCTCTTACGGGTATATCATCCACCAATTCATCTTCTTTCAGCTGGAGCATTGTACTTTGATCTGAAAATGTTGGCTCTACTTTTTTCCAGTTCCATTGTTCATCTTCCATGAAATGCACATCTCTACTTATTAGGATTTTCCTTGTATGAGGTTGGAAAACCTTGTAAGCCTTAGAACAGTGTTGTAACCCACAAATATTCCAGCTTCCGCCTTTTTATCCAAATGATCTCTTTTAGCCTGTGGCACATAAGTAAAGCACAAGCATCCAAACACTTTGAGATTTTTCAAAAAAGGTTTATAACCATACCAAACTTCAAATGGCCTCTTTCATTCAAATGCTTTTATTGGAAGCATGTTGAGTAGAGAGACTGAAGTATGCACAGCTTCAACCTAGTACTCTTTTGGCAAACACTTCGTGTACAACAAGCATCTAGCCATCTCCATTGTGGTACGGTTCTTGCTCTCACTAACTCTAGTTTGTTGTGGAGTGTATAGAGCAGTGAGTTGGTGTTCAATCCCAGCTTCTTCACACAATATATTGAACTAATCAGATGTATACTCCTTGCCGTTATCAGACCTTAAAGATTGAATCTTACAACCACTTTGAGTTTCGATCCACTACTTTAATTTCTAGAAGATAGCGGCAACCACTGACTTGAACCTGAGAAGGTAAATCTAACACATTCTCGTATAGTAATCAATGAAAACTATATAATACTTACTCCCTTTTAGTGAAAGAGTTCTTTGAGGACCAGCGAGATTAGTGTCGATTAATTTTAGTTTTTCAGTGACTCTCCAAGTTGCTTTGTTGAAAGGAAGCCTTGTTTGATAGTCAAATCGACAAGTTTTGCAATTTGGTATTTCGGCTTCAAGGTTAGGCAGCCCTCAAACTAGATCTCTCTTCTATAGGTTCCTTACAGCAACATGATTGAAATGTCCAAGCCTTTTGTGCCAAACTTCTGCATTGATCTTAGTTGCAGAATATGCTTTTTGCTCAGGCACTAAAGGATCCAGTGTAAAGATCTTTCCCTTAATCATAACTTTGAATAAATTTTTGCTATCTTCATCCTTGATTTGACAATAATTGATTTCAAGGAGAAGTTTGAAACCATTCTCAAGCATCTGGCCAATACTTAACAGACTATGACTTATTTTACGTACAAATTACACGTCTTTGATTAGTTTTGTACTTGAAGCGGTCTTCATTTCCATAGTACCTTTGCCTTCACCAGAAATATACTCTCCATTGCCAACTTGTACATTGGAAATTACTGAAGTATCCAACTCCTTGAACATATGACGATCAGATGACAGGTGGTCCACTTGTCAGTTGAGCTTCTAGTTGACAAACAAGTTGTTACAAAGAGTTTCTTTTCATCTTCTTGATTAGCTACATGTGCAACATTATTTTGTTGTGTGTGGGTTTTGCAAATCTTTTGATGATTTCCCATCTTTTGACATTTCTCACACTGCTAGTCTAGCCTTCTCCAACATTTGAATGGTGGATGACCCTTATTTTCACAATGCTTCCAAGGAGGAAAATCATGTCTTGTTCCCCTATTGACCCGAGGAGAATTAAAACCTGAGTTTTCCTTCTTGTTCCACTTCTTATTTCCTTTGTCTCCCTAGTTTGATTGAACTTTTGCAGGTAGTGCACCTTCGACAAACCCATCTGACCTCATAAGTCTTCTTTGTTCTTGTGCCTACAGAGAATTCAATAGTTCTGCCAAACTGATTGTTGACATATCCTTAGAATTTTCTAGCGAGGAAATAGTTGCTCCAAACCTTTCGGGGACTGTTACAAGAATTTTTTTCACCAATCTAGAATCAGGAAATTCAGAGCCAAGTAATCTTACATTGTTGGCAATGTTGAGTAATCTATCAAAATACCCTTTGACTGTCTCTGAATCCTTCATCTTCTGAAGTTCAAATTCTCTTATGAGGTTGAGATACACATTCCTTTGATCCGTTCATCTCCTTTATATTCTTTCTTTAGAAAATGCCAAACCTCAAATGTTGATTTCATTGTCATAATTCTGACAAAATTTTTAGTTGAGACTGCAATAAATAATGTCTCTTTAGCCTTTGATTTTCTTGTTTTCTTCTCCTTGTGATTCCTTATCTGCGCCATGGTTGGATTTGCAGGCAAGGGAGGAACTTCGTAGTCCTCTTCAACAGCTTCCCACGTATCATTTGCCTCCATACGTGCCTCCATTCTTATTGCCCAGACATGATAGCCTTTACCTTTGAAGACAGGTGAAGCTAGTGCATTGAAAGGAGTTTCTGAATACATATTAGAATAAAAAAGGAATAAGGAAAATGAGTTTTCCTCAATTACAGGTCCCTCAAGAAGAATGCTCTGATACCACTTTTTTTGGAGTTCTTTGACTTAACTTCAACTCTATAAAGAAAAATAAAGGCAAGAATAAGAGAAGAAAATATTTTCTGGTGGTAAGATTATCTTTAATTTACTTGAAATGGTGTTTAAATACAGAAAAAAATAAAACAACTAAAGCATATATCTAAGAAACTACTTTCCACATGATTGCATGTTAAACACTCTTAAAAATAGCCACTTAACTCCTATAAAATAGTAACTAACTTAAAATGCTAAAGATGACTAAAAAGCTGGAGAAAATACATCAACTTCTATTGACTAATTACTGCAGTAACTGAGGCAATTAATCAACAACGTTCTGTCAGAAACCACAAAGTGGTCAACAAAGACCTCAACGTTCTCAACATTGAATCACTAATCAAGAATGGCAATTAAGCAAAATTCTAACGGACAAAAAAAAGTAATGCTCCATCAGCAATTATGCCTAACTTCTGACATGAGTTAAACAAGCAATGTTGATATGCTGACTACAACTTGTTGATTCATGAACATCAAGAAATGTCTCCAGTTGGTCTCTAACTCTACCATTTTCAAGAAGATGAGGTTTCCATATGTTGTTTGTTGTGAATATCAGTGGGACCTTTTACTTCTAGGCATAGTTCAAAGTCTAAGAGTCTGCTAATTAGTTGGAAGGCATAACCATGTGTTATATTTTGTTCTATTATCTCTAAACACCACAACTCAACCACACAAGTATTATATTTTAGATAGTGACCATATAATGTGTATCCAATATATATCAGTAGGATTCTAAAACATGTTATTCACCTATATAAACAAATACAAAGGTTCACCATAACATATCTCACTAAAACTTCAAATCATACAAAGGTTTCATCTGCTTTCAAAGTCCTTACAAGTTCTTTCCTTCTTAATTTTCTCATCTATATTGAACTAAACGACCATGGCTATCTGTTTTCCTTGAATAATCAACAAGTGGAGACGTTCCGAAATGCCATTTGTTGTTTATGTTGGGGAGAAGCAAAAAAAGATATTTGTAACCCCCATATCATTCCTGAACCAATCATTATTTCAAGACTTGCTTAGTCAAGTTGAGGAAGAATTTGGCTTTGATCATCCAATTGGTGGTGCACAATTCCCTGTAGAGAGGATGTGTTAACTGATCTTACTTCTCGCTTGAATAGAATCTAAGGCTTTTCCTTTCACAATGTTGTACATTATAATATTTAGGAAATAAACACCATATATTCCACATCTTAGAAAATTAAATAGATGGGTGTACTGTCAGATGCAATAGTAGATTCCAATTGAATTATAATTTTCAGTAGTTTAGCAAATGAAATCTTTTCACTTACATTCTTTATCCAATTGATTTTGATAGTAACCTTGTTGAATAAAGCTCCTTACATAACTCCATTTTCTCCATATCATAGAAAATGGAGCTTCTGAAGTGCTTAAATCTATGTTAATCAACTCCAGAGAAATAATATATGGCCTTATCTTGAACACTGGAATAATTTTGGACAACAAATAAAATTTATATCTCAACAAAAAATCTCAAAATATCAAAGAAATCACATTAGTACGTGGCACTCCATCGAATATTTTTCGTTCTTACCTCATTACAATTCTCTGGCCTAATTTATCAGAAGTTCTAGTCTGTGCATCTTAAGATAAAACCTACATGTTTTTCCAATGGATTACAAATAATATAATCAGAAAGAAGGTGAAACCATTGATTAAAAATGTAAAAATACATTCGAGTCAACCATCCTTCATGTGGAATAAGCCAATGGTTTACCTGCCAAGTTAGAGTAACTTCCTGAACTTACAACTTTTGTTTCTAGTGACATATGCACATCTAGCTCAAATGTGGTTCTCCTTGTTCTTATATGGCCAAAACTTCACAATTATCTCAAAATATAAGACATTACTATTTTAGTATGCAAGAAAAATGGTTCCTGTTAAAGAATATTATAGGATATTGTGAAGATATTCTCTTACCTTATATAGCTAGCTAAATCATAGAAAGATGTGTAGGATAATTACTTACCTTTGATAGAACCTCTAGTGATTGTATATATACATGTACTTCTTAACATAGTGAAATACAAGTTCTTCTATTCCCATATTTCAAATAACATGGTATAAGAGGTAGACCTTTGGCTTCGTCGGAGTTAGGCTTACTGCCTAACCAGACTGCGTTTCAGTCCTACTTTCTTCTCTACGACGTTTCCCTGCCTTTTCTGACTTATACACTTTGTGGTGCTCTTGATCAGATCTAGTGAGATCATTCATTTTTGCTTCCGTTCTCTGATCGTTTCTCAGATCTGTAAGTGGTTCTTTATCTCAAAGGATATACTATTTTGATTTGGGTGAGCAAAATTTTAATTGAGGGATCAAATTAGTCCTTTTTTTGTTTAAGAAGAACCTGTTTGAGTCTTTTGTTTTTATTTAAGAAGATTCGTCCTTTCAAGTGAAGTGTTGGAATTGATTCTTTGGTTGTTATCACATTTCAAATATCAGGACATTTCATCAAATAATAAGTGTCAAAGATCGTTCAATAGTAATATAACCCAACTATGTGAGTTGGGGTTGAGTCCCAAGGGAGTGGTACGTAGATGAGAATCAATAGGCAAGTAAGAATATGCTCAAGTCAATCATAGCTAAAAACATTTACGAATAAAAGCATTGTTTAAATTAAGGGTGACAGAAGTGTCAAATATTAGGGGGATTTTGTTTCAATTATTAACTAAAACAGCAAATAACAGGAAAATACGAACATAGAGACGGGTTCTTGGGATGTGATTAGATTATGGTCTAAGGTAAAGAATCGGGTAATTGCAATTAATAGTAAACAGTTGTAAATCAGTGAATAAGCTAGACTTTAGTCGGGATAAACTTTCTCACTTTAGTCGGGATAAACTTTCTCTCGTACATTTTATCCCGAATCAAATTGGTTTCTCTCGAACACCAATAAGCAGCAATTAAGCACAACCTTCGCTTTAGTCGATTCACTCTCTCAAGCTGAATGTGTGGAAAAGGGTTTAGGATTCACTCTCTTGAGCTGAACCCATGAAAACCCAATACCCACAGACCATCGATTCAGTAATTTTGGTTTTAAAACCTCTCCCAGGAGCAAGTAAGAAACACGAAGTTAATATTGTATTTGCAACTACAACCCATTAAATTCAACAACAATTATTGAATGAAATCACCTTTAAACAACAAATAAACTATCAATAAATAATACCCAACAGTTAAATCAACCCATAATCGCATAATCACACCCAAGAATTGGGGTTTTAGCTAGACATCATAAAAAGATTAAAATCGTTACCAAATTGTGTTTCCATCAACTGGGTAAGATTGATATTGTCTTTACAAAGGTCGAAGATGAAGAATCTTCAACAACCACTTTCAATTTCTTAGAAATGGAAATCTTCAAAACTAAGGAAAAATGTCTATAAACTCAGTTCTAAGCTCTCAAACTTCAAAACTGAATAATAACAATGATAAAAACTAAAATTGATACTAAACTAAGAATTTAAAAACGTACTTATAGTCGCCCAAAAATGTGTTGCGAAGGACCTTTCGGCGTAATAAGTCGGGATCGGCGATTCGACCTTTGGTCAATTCCATCGTCTTTTTGCTTTGGCCTTCAACATCTTCAGGTTTTGTACTTTGGGAGATATGGCACTGCATCACAGAACCGTTTGGTGACTCACCGACTTCTTCTTTCTATCGCTGACTTGATTTTCTCCTTCAGGGCTTGGTACACTGGAACATTAGGCGAGACCATGGCCGTTCGGCGACTCGCCCAATGGGTTAGGAGATCCTCAGGCTTTCTTTTCTTCGTTCTTTTAGCTGCCTTGTTCCTTATTTTTGCTCAATAGTGTCCATGCTTTGTTCCTCAATCCAAATACCTGAAATTCAAAGATTTACATTAGTTATTTGTACAAAATATGCATTTGAGGACACTAAATCTATTAAAATAAAGCCCTAAATGAGTCAAAATCGTGGACTCATCAATGCCCCCAACTTAAACTTTTGCTTGTCCTCAAGTAAAACTCAAGTTCAGCAGTACAAAAAAGATGTCTCAAACAGTGCTACACAAGACTCAATCATGAATGCACACAAAAAGACTCAACTTACTCATGCAAGGATCAATTGTGCACTCAAAGATTCACGTTGTGACTCACCATTATCAAAGAATCTGAAGCTCACAATATTTGCTTCAAATGCAAGTTCAAGCTCAACAAAGGTACTCAAATGCCCTCACACAAAGAATGAGTCCATATTCACATACAACGGCTCACAATTTAAAGCTCCGGAATAAAATGCAACGCTCACACTCACAAAGATGAACACGATGTATGATTTCACCCATAGATTTTCCTGTATTTCCAATCAACACTTGTTTCAGCTCACTCAAGATCAAAAAGGATTTTTCAAGGCTTGTAATGGGGTTGAGTGCAAAGGTATGGTCATTTACACTTAGTGACATCTATCCTCGTGAAATGTGGTGTGAACAACACTTCCTTTCCTCTTTTTTATCATTCTCATTCAAGCTCAAAAGTCACCCATTATTCACTTTCCATAGAATGTTGGAATCCTCATTTTCTTTGTATTTTCACAACTTTATTCCAAACTTTTTCATTCTTTTCTTGTTTTTCTCTTTTTTTTTATATGGAGAGGTTCCATTTTTCTCAAAACCATGTGTAAAAGGGACTTTCTTGCACATCTTGATTTACCTTCTCTTTTTTTCACCACACCCCCAACTTAGGCTTTTGGCCTAAGTTGACTATTCACACAAACCACAAATCATGAGGATTATGGGTAACGGGTCAAGAAAGGTTACAATTTCATCAAGTTTCTTCCAAGAAAAGGCTAAAGCTCAAAGGGTGTTCAAACAGGGTTCACACACTCACAAGGTAGGCCACAAAAGAGGTATAATGTCAATTTGTTTCCCCCTCTTCAAAGTTGCCTCAGATCATATCAAGAGTACTTAGTCAACGGGACCAACATGGCAAATTCTAGGTGTCATCACACATGGTTCACGGTAAGCTCATCACACAAGGCATAGACACCAATGTCAAACAAGACTCCACACTTTCGCAAGTGTGTAATCTTCATCACAAGAGACTCAATTCGATACTTGGCTAGTCACAATGAGAAGCAAAGAGTTCACATATTGTCTATGCAACTTCATTTGGCCTCATCGTAGTCGCACATTCATTTTTGTTTGATTATGAGCACTATATAAGTCATCGGTATTGATCAAACCGATACTCAAATTTTCAAGCGATCAGCCATATTTAACACAAACAAGAGGTGGCACAATTTTTTTTCAAAAGGGGTGCAAAAATCATTTACAATTCAAAACAAGGAGCCACAAGCTCAATCATCCACAAAAGCAGCGTAATACACAATTCAAAACTCAAAACCTAAATATATACACAAAACATCAATCACAAAAGGCCACAAAAGGTGGGCTGAGGCCCACAACAAATAAAGTCATTTGTCCTCAAATGCAAAAACAAATATCCAAAATTCAAAATAAAGCAAGACAGAGAGGGAGGTAAAGAAAGGGTCCTGTCTACACATTCCCTCCATCTGTCAGGGCATCAGTGCCCGGTGCATCAGTCTGGACTTGGGCATTAGTGCCCAAAGTCACCTCAGAAGGATCAGCTCCACTAGAGGCTGCCATGGATGTCTCTGTCAGCGATGTCTGGATCACTGACTACATAATCGTCTCCTCAAGATCTGGCAAATCATCCGATGGGTGGTATCACAATTCCCTTCCCAGAGGACATCTTCATTGGCATCACTCCTCAATTTAGGACTTAAGTATATAGTTGAGATCATTTTTCTTTTTTAGATCTCACAATTTTATATACCAAAGTAGGAAATTCATCTCGTGCAGTTGGTTAAATAGAAGTTATATGAAGCTTAGCACCAAAGAGATTGGTACTTTATACAAATTTATATATGATTTATTTAGACAACTATGTGTTTTTGGGTATTTGGCTGTTGGGGTTTTACTCACCATCTCCATCTGCTACATTTCAAAATAGATGCACTGGAGATTATGTTCTTCTAACATGACCAAATCCACCCATTCTCCTTTCTTCTACTTTGTACCCATTCACAAATACCCTCCTGTTTAAATTTAGAAAAAAATATTATCTATATATCTACACATTTTTCAACAACACTTGGCGACAAGGTTGATTCCACTATTATATGTATGTATACATTCTAAGCTCCCGTTTGGTCAGTTTGTGATTTTTGAAACTTGAAGTTGTGTTTGCACACAGTGAATTTATATATAAATGCAACAAGTTGTCATATTCAAAATCATAAGCTTAGTGATATGTATTTCAAAATACTAACAGCTCAACTAAACAAAACACCAAAATGACACAAGCAAAAGAATAATATTAGAGAAAGCTAGGCTATGGTTAAGAGGCTCTTTTTGTAAGTGTTACAAGTAAATCTTGTTGAGCCATGTGGACATTGGATATTCCTCAAAGTATTATGATCCACATTATAAATAAATAATCCCCTTTTATACAATTTCACCATCCAGGAAGTGCAAAGGCTTTATTAGCAAAGACATGTGCATAACTACTGTCTAATAACTATATTGAAGAAAATGCATATCGCACCAAACACCTTGGTTATTAAATACAAGTTTAACCTTGCATTTTTTGGTCCATAACCATGTTTTATAGTCCTCCGAGATCCATACATCCATCATATTCTCAAAGATAATCAATTGGCAGATAGACAAAGACTCATCCTGCACGAAAAGAGACATCGTTTGATGTATTTTCCATGAGATACAACTTCCGAGAAGAGATATATTGGAGAACTCTTCTTGGTCCATATTAAGAACCATGATTCCTTTAACACAAGGAGGAATATCCGGTTTCTCTAAATCTCTAGCCACAAGCAAATGCACTGCTCCATTGACAATTGTAGGAGAGACATTCGGCAAAAGATTGGAAGTGGGACAATTAATTTTCCTCTTCCATGTTTGTATCCTGATAGAGTATGTGGAATACTAAAACCGATAATATTTTTCTCGTGCATAAATCAGTTTGAATTGTCTTGTCAATGAACAATAATAAAAGGCACACAATTTGCCAAGGTCGAATTTATTTTCTACAATTACTTTCTCTTGTGTTATTGGATTGAAAATGGCATAGGTACACGGAGAATACTCAACAGTGAACAGAAGAACACCTTCACAAGAGTTTCAAAGATGAGATTTGTTTCTAGCCATATTAATCAATGGTCGCGTTTGAGAAGTACTTTCGTGAGCATCTTCTTCTCCTCCTTGTTAAGACTTTCATCAAATACATAAAGGTTATGCTTATTATTAGTACCAAAGCGATCATAGTGTACCATTCGTAGAGGCCTAGCTCTTTTGAGATATAAGGTGGAAAAATACCACGATGAGATCAATGTGTTGGACACCCCAAAAAGGCAATGTGTGGGATGTCTACTGAGGATTTCGATGAGTAGACGATCAGGTAAACGTCTAAGAAATGATAATTGTTCATCATTATCATATCTATGACACAAAATTTGTGTAATTCAACTAAAACATTCAAGTGTCATCACCTATATACAAATTAAACACAAGATTAGAAAACAATTTATATGAATCTGCAATTTAAAAAATGTATAAAGGGAACTATCATAAAACATAGACAAGATTGAAAAGACAACGTTAAGGCCCTAAACAAGCCACTTGACATGCATCCAACACAATATAATAGACAAAAGTAGAAAGTCTCATATTATTTAAGAGTTTAACATAAAAGTGAAAGTCTAACATACTCTCGACAAGTCAGTCTAATACATCAAAAAAATGGTCGGGATGTAACTTGTACACCACGTACAATGTCTGAAACGGAAACAAAAGAAAAGTAAGTAAAGGTGACATGGTTCTCGGAACATGAGGATCACAAAATCTTCAAATGTAGCTAATCTGAATCTAGCCAGATGAAGCTCACATAGACAATGTAGGCACTAGTATGCATTAGTACATGAAATGTACTAAGTATAAGGCATATGCATAAACAGGAAAACATGATCATAAAGGGACATAATAGGAAAACATGATATGCATTGACCATGTTGGATCTCTACAAATTTCGTTCATAAGAAATCACAATTTTTGGATGAACCAATCAATTCCCTGATGGATTAATTTATTTTGACTAATATATACCACGTTAGATATTAGTGATCTTAGTGCAATATACATCAAAGTTTTGACGTAAAATTCCTAAAAATGACAAATCTAGCTCAACGGGTCAATTGGCGCATGAAATATGTGTGAGAATTAAGTTTGGGATTAAATTTTATACCTTCAACCCTACAAAATATAAATTTAATCATCCCAAACTTAAAAAATCATGACTATAATCACAAGATAACTTAGTTCGGGAATATAAGATATATCATCATAAAGAAAAAAAGTTGTATTCAAACTAATATCAAAACAGTAAATTGAGAGTTAGAGTAATACCGGCAGTCACAGAGAAAAAGTGAACTAAGAAAAACGTCAACCTTGGAAACATAAACCTAAATTATTTAGGACTCTTGATAACACTAAATAGGATTTGAAGACAATAATTAGTAGGGGAAATTTAATAAAAGTATTGTTATTTAATTTTTATTGCAAAAATGTAAATATATAGTCATACTTTTATGGAAAAACTAAAAAAAATAGGAAACAAAATAGGAATAATTCATTCAAACATATATATATATATATATATACTAGAGAGGCATGGCCCGTGCTTAGCACGGCCCAACATTTAACATTTTAATGCTGTGAATGCTTTGCAACATATGGTAAAGTTGCAGAAAGGATAGCATAAACCCACAACCACTTTAATGTAAAAGTACATTGAATAAGTACATACTTAATTTACATTGAAAAGTGCCTTCAAAGGTTACAATTGTGAATCCACGAATCCAAAACAAAATACATCAGTAGTGCCCATTAAAATTGAACTTATCCAAGTAGATTTTACAAAATACTTCATTTTTTATCCAAGAATATTTTACAAAATACTTCATTTTTTCATCTTTTAAACAATAGGTAGAAACTGACAAGTGAAAGCAGAAGCAGCACACACAGTCACAGCCGGAGTAGTACAGAGTCAGACACACTTGCTGCCACACACTTTTTGCCGATATAAATCAGATGTTGATCTAGTCGCTCTTCTCTAACGATCATACATGAAACAAAATTAAGGTGGTGTAATCAAAAGTAAGGAGACACCTATTGTCGTTGAATGTCTTATCTCATGCTTGTTTTGTTTTTGGAAAATACCAATTGAAGTGGTAGGTATCGAGAAGAATCAGCTGCATTCTCTGCCCTAGATGATAAATATATCAATTCATAGTGAAGTGATATCATAGATCATGACCTCAACAAAAACAGAACAGACGAACTCTTGTAAAAGTAAAGAGTGGAAAAACAATCTACATAAAGTACAAAATCATAATGATTCTTGTGCTATTAGTTCTTAGCATCAAACATGGGTTTATCTTCTTTTATACTCCCTCTGTCCCAATTTATGTGACACATTTCGGATTTCGAGATTCAAACAAGTCTATCTTTGATCGTAAATTTTTCATATATCTTTTAAATATTTTGAATTATCAATTATTGTGACTTATAGTACTTTTTATGTAGTTTACAAATATATGAATTTCATTTTAAAAAAATTGAAGATTTCACAAGCAAATTCTTGGTCAAACTTAAACTGTTTGACTCTCGAAAAGCGAAATATGTCACATAAAATGGGACAGAGGGAGTATATGCTAATGTAGATATAGTAGAAAACAGAGAGGAGAATAGTTAAGCAAAGCTTTAAACTCGATACATTTTTTGACATTTGATAGTTTAAGTAAAGCTTCTAACTCAGATTTATTTGTCACTCTTAAGGAGTTGAGAATAAAATAAAAAAAATTCATCATATATAGTCGTGTTTTAAAGTTCTTTTAGTAAGAAACAACTAATATCTCATCCTTCGCATCATCTGATACATTACCGAACCATTTACTTCAACAATTTTTGGGCAAGATATAATTGAATCAAGTAATAATTTAAATTATGTGGTAAATGCTATCCTAACCCTCAATAATCTAAACGGGAGGAAACTTTAGTAAACAGAAGTTTCATCTGTCCCAATATCCTAGAATTTGTGAATCATTTATTTCTTCACTTTCTAGTGGCAACAAATCTTTGAGTTATGTTCATTTCAACTGCTGGCATCAACTGGACTCTCCCCTCAAGTGTAAAAGAAGCACCGGGAAATTGAAGTCTTAGAAAAGTTGATATCAAGAAAAGTTGACACATGATTTCATCATGTATTTATTTGGTGTATGTGAAAGGAAAGAAATTTCAGATGTTTTGATGGTATCTCAATTAGTATGAAATCCTTTTGCCTTCTTAACATCTTCCGTTGGAGCAATTTATCCCCAGTAAATGATATATACCCACTCTTAGATTTCATTAGCTCGCTCAATATGACTTAGAGACCATTCTTTGCTTGTGGTTAATTCCCTGATTAAATATGTGTTTTTGTTCTTAGTAGCTAACAATGCTTGTGTGCATATAATTTGCATCTCCGTGATGCCTTTCAAATACAACATGTTACTACATAAAAAAAACATGCAAATCACCTTTGGATTTATCATATAGCAGGCTCCGAAACTCTAACACGTCTTTCTTTCAAAATGCCATAAAGGAAGGGAAAACAGAAAAAAAATAACATGGAACAGGAGGAAGATAAGTCATTACCATTATCCTGAAAAATTTAAAAAGGCTTCCTTTCCAGTAGCAAAAATTTCAAAAAAAAAATCAGAATTCTCCCTGCAGTTGGAAAACATGAAGAAGGACAAAGAAGAATATAAGAAATATATATATAAGTCGACAATTGGAAAACTATCATCAAATCTTAGACAAGGTTTAGATAAGAGAATCAAGCTGAACCACAGAGGAATCATCAATTAATCTAACTTGTTGGCCTGCCAAAGACAGTTGGAAACCAAATATAATAAATGTCTTGGAAATATTTTCTTGTTTGCAGGGTAGTACAAATGTATTAGGGAGATGCTTAAGAAAATGAAACTCATACTCAAGAGTTACTTTCCCCAATATGCTCTTTCCTCTATATTATTGCTACATTTTTGTAAAGATGGAAGATTAATGTTTTTTTTTTCAAATAACATTTAAAAGGAATGAAAACATACAATAATCAAGGTCCTGCAACCAAAGTCATGTGATAACAAGATATATGAAAACAGTAATAATGAGGCTGCTATTTCAAAGAATAAAGGTAAACTCATGGACATATCACATTCATTATGAACTTCAGTGACGCTCAATCAACGGGTATTTTATCACTCTTGGAGGATCACCCATTTCATGAAAAAAGAAAACAATTCCTTAACTTTGATTAATTCATCATCTTCAAGCTTTGATTTTCGAATAGAGAAAGAAGTTGAAGAAGGAAGAAAAGGGAAGGAGGAAAAGTGTTCAATATTTGGGTTTTGATGCAGTACACAGGTTCTACACATAGAAAAAGCAGTACACGTGGTTTACAATATAACAGTACAGATAGAACTGTACAATATAAAATGCTTTTTGTACTTATGCTGTGTTCGTCCTTTGTTGTTCACTTATTAATAAGGGTAATATATATTTAAGACCTTATATTATATCCTATACGTCTACTTATAAGTATTACTAGGATATGAGGTGTCCGTGCCAGCGTGGGCTTTACATATTTTTTTTTGTCTCAATTTATGTGATATAAATGGATTTTGAAGAGTCAACTGAAATTTTTGTATGTGTTATTTCTTAAAAATATTTTAAATTGTTAGTTTATAGTGACTTATAGTACCTTTTATGACATTTTCAAAGAGTATATATTACTCCTTCTGTTCCATTTTACGCGACACAAGTGATTTTAGGAAAGTCAACTAAATTTCCTATATGATTCTCACATATTTTTAGTTGTTATTTTATTGTGATTCCTAGTACTTTTTACGTTATTTTCAGACAATATATGTTACTTTTTTAATTTCGATATGGAATTAGAGAGTCAATTGATAGTGAAACTTATATGATGATGGTAGACTATTAGATAGAATTGTTGTGGAAGTACCTTATCCACCTTATATACCTCATGAATGTTTTAATGCATGAAGTGATAGAATCACACGAGTTAGATGATATCCATGTCTAGTGCTTGAACCCTAGGTGTGATGTTTGAAAGTAAGTTTTGCACTTCAAGGAGGTGAAGTAGGAGATTATGCTTGTAGTAATTGAACTACTTGAATTATGATTTTATCCATGTCTATAGTAGTCATTCCAGATGTGTTGATTCGATATGAGTTTTGACCTTGAAAAGGCAAGATATGATATTATGCATGTTTTATGAAGGTTATGTACATGCTTTAATAACACTTTGAGAGTAAAGTGAATATGCTCATGATCTAGTTGTTGTGTTGTTGAAAAGTTATTCTCACATACACACTTATGCATAAATATTATATGATGTGAAAGGTTTTCTCACAATATAGTGATTCTAAGGTTGAAAGGCTTTCAAACCTATTGAATCTATATGAAGAGATGGATGGTGGAAGGTTATTCTCACGTATGATCTAATGAGGTATAGTATGAGTTATGTTGGATTGAGTGTCAAGACATTCTTCCATAAATATGAACTTCAGTCAAGGCTTAGTATGAAGTCAATGGGAATTATGCTTAGCACTGAGTGGATATTGATTATAAGATGGAAGCTTTTAAGCTAGTTGAGCCCGGTTTGCCAATGAAAGCTTTTACACTAGTTGAGTCCGGCTTTCCAAATGGGTTCTTTTTAACTTAGTTGAGTCTGGGTTCCCAAAGTATGTATCTCATGAGATGGAAACCTTCTACCTTAGTTGAGTCTGGGTTTCTAGTATCAATCTCCTTATCCCATAAACAACGTGCCCCCGTAGGTTACATAGCTAATGGATCCACCTAATCTAAGAGTATGGCTCTACCTTAGGCAAGTAGGACAACCCCTTTTCGATGTGGGATAGACATCGGATTCCATGTTAAGCTCACATTGTCTATGACGGTTAAGGCTTATTCCCACAACAAGAATATGAATTTTGAACTATGGTTACTCAAGAAGCTTTACATAGGATGGGTGATATTTATGGGGTCTTATCCATGCATTGCACAAGTATGCTCTGAGGGTATTCATAGTATGTTCTCTTATGTTAAGATGGTCTTGTAGCTTGGAAGGCCCTTCTAATACATGTGTGACTAAAGGTGAATGTTCCGTGGTCTATGAGAAATAAGCTAGGGATGAGATCAAAAGGTGATAAATGTGAATGAGAACCTAAAGTGACTTTCTTAGCATGGGTGGTATTGTAGGATCTTATCCATGCATTGCACAAGCTTGCCTTGAGGTGACTTATATAGTGTTTCTATTATGTTATGTTAGACTAGATGCATTGATTATGCGTATGACTATGTTGTTATCTCTTATTCTTATAGCCTATGTCTTATGATGATGTCTCTTATGCTTATGACATATGTTATTGTCTCTTATGATTATAGTATGTGTCGTATGTTGACTAATTCCTCTTATATGCTTATGTTGATGGTTTATACTAGCCGTCATATTTAGTACATTGTTGTACTAACTTATACTTTTGCCTACATTCTTATCAAATGTAGGGTTTGGCGATATTGACTTCCATCCTCGTGGTTAGGTTCATAGTAGATCAACAAGAGAAGTTTTGGTGAGTCCTCATAGTATCGAGGACTTGATCACCCTTTCCTTCTATGTCTTTTTTTTATGTTAGAACTATTGTATGGGCTGTGTCCCTAAGACTTCCATGAATTAGATGGTTTGAGAAAATATTAAAGACATCCGTTTCGTTTTATGAAAAATTGATTGTATTGAAAAATGTTTTATATTTCCGTACTTTTCTATTATCCTATGTTGTGATATGATATGTGGCTTACATTTAGTCCTACGGGGTTATATGTGCCATATTACATCTAAGGGGTACCCTTGGGTCGTGACAAACTTGGTAATCAAAGCACAAGGTTTAGAATGGTCCTAGGGTGTCTCAAACTACGTCTACTAGAGTCTTGTTCATAAGTGTGAATCGTGCCACATTTATGAATTGGAGGCTATTGGATGTTTTGGAAACTTCACTTCTTCAATCTCTAGGTCTTGCCATAGAGTTTAACTCTATTAGGTCTTTCTCCTAATCCGTTCCCGATGGTTTTCAGGATATGACTACTACAAGGGAAAACGTTAGAAGGAATGAGGAAGACAATGTGGATCAAAATGTTCCTCCTCAAGCTCTAAGTGACCCTTTGGTTGTGAATATGACTAATGAGAAGTTTAGGTTTGATTTTCAAGTTTTGACTCAGGCCGGGATAGAAACTTCGGAATTTTATGGGTCAAAGATAGAGGAAGATCCTCAAGAATGTATAGATGAGTTCTCTAAGGTGTTAGACTTTGTGGGAGTGACTCCGGTAGAGAAGGAGGAGTTAGTCGCTTACAAATTGAGGGATGTTGCAAAAATATGGTATGATCAATGGAAAGAGGCTAGACCAGTAGGAATGGGTCTCATAGAGTGGGAATGGTTCAAGAGTGCCTTTCTAGATAAGTTCTTCCCTTTAGAGATGAGAGAAGCTTTAGTGCTTGAGTTCATTAACTTCAGGTAAGGTAATATGAGTGTTAAGGAATATGCATTGGGGTTCACCCAATTTTCTAAGTATGCTCCAATTCTAATGTCCAATCCTAGGTCAGGAATGAGTAAGTTTGTGTCGGGTTTGTACGATTTGGCAGTGAAAGAATGTCGTACGGCCATGCTCGATCATGATACAAATATTTCTCGTCTTATGGCTTATGCCCAACAAATTGAGAAAGAGAAACTAGAAGGGAGATCTAGGGAGAAAAATAGGTCTAGAAATGAGGATGGTGATTTCACTTATGTGAAGTCCTCCGTACAAGATTAATCTAATGCTCCAAAGAATAGTAAAGGTAAGGTGTTTAATCCTAGACCCCATGGACTTAGTAGTGAGTCCCTATGGCCTTTTTGTGCTAGGTGTGATAAAAGACATATGGATAAATGCCTAGCGGGTTCCAATGTTTGTTTCGGTTGTGGTGAGTTGGGCCACAAGATAAGGCATTACCCTACAGTTGCTAGAAATGAAGGGGACAGTCTTCGTAGGTCTCAAACTTACCCTTCATCCAGTCCAAGTGGTTCGGGTGCGAATGCTCCAAAGTAAATTAGGTTTTATGCTCTCCAAGCTAGAGGTGAACAAGAGTGTCCTCCGAATATTGCTACCGGTATGTGTTTTATGCTTATTTAGATTTTGTTGTTGCTTGTCTTTTGTGACTTGATAGACTTGGTATGATAGACTTTGATGTTGCCTTTGGTTTGGATGGGTTGCATTAGGGTTATGTTATTTGATGGTAGAACCCGACTTAGCCGTGATGAGTTTTGGGGTATGTGGATAGATTTGGTGAATAGGGTGTTTAGGTAATGCCTAAATGTGATGAGTGAGTAGACTTCTCTATGAAGGGTAAAAGTGTAATTCACCATGGTTTAGAATCATCTTGTGTGATGGATGTGAAGGCTTAGTGATGACTTGCTCCGACCTTATAATTGAAAGAAATGATGCTTAGAAGAGTTTGTATAGGCTAACTCCCAAGGGGTGGGGGGATGATGTGCTTAGACAGTAAGCTTGTTGAGTGTTCTTGATGTTCATGATTTGGATTGGCTTGAGATTCTCACCTTGAGAGGTGTAGTGAGTTTGGGAAGTTTAGTCCCGGTTTTGTAGGCTTATATAAGATCTTGAGTGCAGTTGGTAAGATTGCTTGTGAACTAGAGTTGCTTAGTGAGTGACATCGGTAAATTCGATTTTCCATGTCTTTTGCATAGAAGGGTGTTGGAGATCCGACATTCATAAATTCCTTAAGAAGAGTTGGGAGTTAATGAGAATTTCTTTAATTTAGAAATACCGGTAGGGATCTTAGACCGGCAAGGAAGTTGCTTCCATGAAAGTGTTAAGGAGTGGTCTTTTAGTGAGGGTTTTAGGTGAGGGTATTACTTGGGAGGCCGAGGGCCAATAAGAAGTCCCGATATCCTCATCATTTTCCTTGTATTCCTCCTTTAGCATTAAGATGATGAATACCTCATGATTTTCTCTTTATGTGAAGTCATATGTGATTTGTATGTTTCCATGATTTCCTTATGTGATGCATGTTCTTGAGAAATTCATGTTTAGTAAGAAAATGAGTTTTCATGATTTATGTTCCTCATCTTATTGTGCATTTAGTATGAGTTGCCTATTTGACTTCATGAGATGAGTTGATGAACATGCTTTAGTATGCTTATGAGAGTAAATTTCATCTTGGCTCTATGATATTGTGTTGAGCATGCTTTTAGTTTGGAGAAGGTAGTCCGTCCTATGATTATGAGAAATGTTGAGTTTTCATGCATAACGAGTTGTTAGATATAGTTCCTACTACCTTGTGTTGCATTGATTATGTTTGAGATGGAGTTGAAGTTTCCTCCTTTGAATTGTGCATAAATTGATTTTGCACGCATGATGGGCTGCTAGTCTTGAGTTGTTACTTCCGTAAGGTGTCTAGATCAGCATTCAAGGATGAATTTTCCCAAGGGGGAGATATTGTAACACCCCATAGTTTAGTAGGCCAACTAGGGCTAAGTGTGAGGGAAACAAGAGCCAAGGCAAGGGGCAAGTGCCAAGGCCAAGGGCCAAGGCTGCTCCCAAGGTTTCCTAGCACTACCCAACTTCATGACCACCACCACGGCTCGTGGTGGCTAAGGTAGTAGCTACCTTGAGCTGCCCAAGAATGGCTCACCTTCATGAGCCACTTCACGACCAGTGATGAAAACCATGGCTCGTGGGAAGGCTCGTGAAGATGCCTTAGAATTTTGGAGGCCAAGCCACCCTAGCCTAGCCACTGCCCAAGGACCACGGGCAGGACCACGGCTTGTGGAGCCTGCCGTGGTGCCTGGCACTAAGTTGCCTAGTGAGGGTCATTTTGGTAAATTCTTATTTAGGTGGTTATTAAGTGAGGTCATTTTGTATAGTCTTAGTACACCTATATAAGCTAATTTAACCCTTTAACCACCCCAATTAAGTAATTATTTCCAAAACCCCAAAAGATCTTAAAGTTCATCCTCTAAAAAATTCTCTGTCTAGAAAACTCAAAGAAGAAGAAGAAGAGAATCAAGCTAGGTCGAATTTCACCAATCTTCCAAGATTTGTTAGGGTTTTGTATCCAAGGTATGATGGCTTATTCATTCATGGACTCCTTTCATCCATGAAGTCCCATGTTTCCGCCAATTGTGAAAATGAACCCCCAATTCTAGTTAGGGTTTCTTCCTATATAGTGGGTATTGTTGTATGTTGATCCAATTGAGTGGATAATGGTTGTTTATAATTGAACTAGTAGTATATCATGTTTTTAAGATGAAATTACATGTTTACATGCCTAACCCATGTCTATAAAGATGAAATTGAAGTAAGTGAGTTTTATGCCATGAAAGGGGAAAATTGAAGATTTAGATGTAATTTTCTAAGATTGATGAAATACATGATAGATAAATTGAAATTGAAGTAATTAGATATGGACTTCTTGAGAGTTGAACACCTAAACATGAATTTAATTAGACTAAAGTATACAAGATGAATTATGACTAGTAGTGTTAAGATTTGGTTTACATGATGATATGTGACCAGAAATATTTAAGACTGAAGCATGTGGCTAGATTGTCTTGAGAATTAGGCATATATGAGGACCATGTGAGGTATTTCTTGAGAGTAAAGCTTGTAGTATGATTGATGATTTCTAGGGCCTTGAGGGTAAAAGCGAATATGTTGAATTATTAATGTTAAGGCTTTGATAGTGAAGCTTATATGATGATGGTAGACTATTAGATATAATTGTTGTGAAAGTACCTTACCCACTTAATCTACCTTATGAAAGTTTGAATGCATTATGAGACCACAAATTGGACTCATTTAGGGCTATATTTTAATAGAAATTGTGTCCTCAAATGCTTATTTTATCTCAATATCTGATAAAAACCTTTAAGTTTCAGGAATTTGAAGTTTGAAGAAAAGCATGGACACTACTTTGCAAAAAGGAACGAAAGGGCTGAAAAGAACAAGAAAATGAAGGCCTGAGGATCGCCGAGTTCACTTGGCGAACCGCTGAAGGGTCCCACTTTGCCTTTTTTTCTAGTGTGCTGAGCCCTGAAGGAAAGGATCAAGTCGGCGGGAAAAGGGAGCAGTCGACGCATCGCCGAGGAGTTCCGCAAAGCAGTACTATGTCACCCAATGACCCAGAGCACAACGATGCCGAAGGATGGTGCAAGATGGCAATGAACTACACCAAAGGGCAAATTGCCGAGTTGATCGGCGATTCCGACTAATGTCGCCGAATGTTCCGTCGCAGCACAAATTTTTGAAAACTATACTCGTTGAGAGTTATAGCTTAGTATCAGACTTGGTAGTATTATTAGACAATATCAGATTCTTAATTTTATTTCTAGTACTTTTTATTTTACTTTCAAGTTTGGAGAGGGTTTTGGAAACTTGAAGAAGAAGAGGGTTTCATCTCTTCCAATTTGGAAGTGGGTCTGTTGGATTCTTCTTTGTTTGCTCAACTCAAGACTTATTTCTCTATACCCATTTGATTTCAACATCATTGAAGGTATAAATTTCTATCTCTTGATGTGTGGCTAAAAACCCCCATTCTTGGGGTGTGATTTAGCAAATATGTGTTGATATTATTGTTGGGTCTTGCTTACTGATAGGTTAGCTGTAGTTTAATGGTGATTTCACCTAGTGGTTGTGGTTTAATTTAATGGGTTTGTAGTTGCAAATACAAAGCCACCCATGTGTTTTCAGCTTGCCCAAGAGGGAGGCCGCGAAACCAATACCACTAGACTGATTGCCTAAGGAGTGGGTCGATATGAGGCTCAGCACGAGAGGGTGAGCCCTAGTCCCATATCCTAACACTCATCTCGAGAGAGTGAGTGGGATAAGGCATAGGCTGGCCTTCATGCGCAAATGGGTGTCCGAGAGGAACACATTTGAAACGGGGTAAGTTGCCCGAGAGGGAACTTATTTTCATCTAAAGCTTAGCCTAGTCACTATTATCTTGCAAATTTCCTATCAAAATCATGTACCCAATTATGTATCTCAACTTGTATTGCGGTCACACCCCAAGAACTCTTCCTCATTCTTGATTTTCTTGTTATTTTTGTTGTTTTTGCTATACTTGTGATAAAACACCCAAATTGTTATTTGACACTTTGGTGTCCCTCTCTTTGATTTACAATATTTTTCATCGTTAATGCCTTTAGCTACGACTAGTTAGAATTAATTTTATTTTCTATTAATTCTCGAAACCACTCGCTTGGGACACGACCCCAACCCTTGGTTGGGTTACTATACTATTCCACGATCGTAGAAACTTGTACTGGAAGTTGTGTCATTGATTACGCAAAACATCAATGCATTAAGTGATAGAATCACATGGGTTAGGATGATATTCATGTCTAGTGCTTGAACCCTAGGTGTGATGATTGAAAGTATGTTTTGCACCTCAAGGAGGTGAAGTAGGAGAGTATGCTTGTAGTGATTGAACTACTTGAATTATGATTATATCCATGTCTAAAGTAGTCATTCAAGATGTGTTGATTTGATATGCGCTTTGACCTTGAAAGGGCAAGATATGGTATTATGCATGTTTTATGAAGGTTATGTACATGTTTTAATAACACTTTGAGAGTAAAGTGAACATGCTCATGATCTAGTTGTTGTGTTGTTGAAAGATTATTCTCATATACACACTTATGCATAAATATGATATGATGTGAAAGGTTCTCTCACAATATAGTGATTCTAAGGTTGAAAGGCTTTCTAGGCTATTGAATCTATATGAAGACATGGACGGTGAAAGGTTATTCTCACACATGATCTAATGAGCTATAGTATGAGTTATGTTCGATTGAGTGTCAATACATTCTTCCATAAATATGAACTTAGGTCAAGACTTAGTATGAACTAAATGGGAATTATGCTTAGCACAAAATCAATATTGAATATGAGATGGAATCTTTTACTCTAGTTGAGTCCGGCTTTCCAATGAAAGCTTTGACACTAGTTGAGTTCGGCTTTCCAAATGGGTTCCTTTTACCTTAGTTGAGTCCGGGTTCCCAGAGTATGTATCTAATGAGATGGAAACCTTCTACCTTAGTTGATTCTGGGTTTCTAGTAGCAATCTCCTTATCCCATAAAATGCGTGCCCTCGTAGGTTACTTAGCTAATGGATCCACCTAAGCTAAGAGTATGGTTCTACCTTAGGCAAGTAGGACAACCCCTTTTCGGTGTGGGGTAGACTCCGGATTACATGTTATGCTCACATGGTCTATCTCGGTTAAGGCTTATTCCCACAACAAGAATATGAATTATGAACTATGGTTACTCAAGAAGCTTTACTTAGCATGGGTGATATTTATTGGGTCTTATTCATGCATTGCACAAGTATGCTTTGAGGGTATTCATGGTACGTTCTCTTATGTTATGATGTTCTATGTAATGAATGTGCTTATGATATATCCTTAGTTTGGATTGTAGCCTGCAAGGCCCTTCTAATACATGTGTGACCAAAGGTGAAATTTCCCCTGTCTATGAGAAATAATCTAAGGATGAGGATCAAAAGGTGATAAGTGTGAATGAGAACCTAAAATTACTCGCTTAGCATGGGTGGAATTATGGGATCTAATCCATGCATTGCATAAGCTTGCCTTGAGGTGACTTATGTAGTGTTTGTATTATATTATGTTAAATTAGATGCATTTATTATGCCTATGACTACGTTGTTATCTCTTATGGATATAGCCTATGTCTTATGATGATGTCTCTTATGCTTATGACTTATGTTATTGTCTCTTATGCTTATGACTTATGTTATTGTCTCTTATGATTATAGTATGTGTCTTATGTTAACTTATGCCTCTTATATGCTTATGTTGATGATTTATACTAGCCATCATATTTAGTACATTATTGTACTAACGCATACTTTTAACTCCATTCTTATCAAATGTAGGGTTCGGCAATATTGACTTCCATCCTCGTGGCTAGGTTCATAGTAAATTAAGAAGAGAAATTTTGGTGAGTCCTCATAGCATCGAGGACTTGATCACCCGTTCCTTTTATGTCTTTCTTTTTATGTTAGAACTATTGTATGGGCTGTGTCCCTAAGACTTCCATGTATTAGATGGTTTGAGACAATGTTAAAGACTTCCGCTTCGTTTTATGAAACCTTGATTGTATTGAAAAATGTTTTAAATTTCCGTACTTTTCTATTATCTTATGTTGTGATATGCTAAGTGGCTTACATTGAGTCCTTCGGGGTTCTATGTGCCATGTTACATCTAGGGGGTATCCCTGGGTTGTGACAATCACATATAGTAAGAACTAGAGCAACAGAAGTGTAAACACCAACACTAGCTAGAGAGAATACGCCCTTGAAAATTGACATTCTTTCTCGATTAAGTTTGGACGTGTAATGACTAGTAACCTCTTTTTATTATGTTCTTAAGGTTGAAATCTCCATTCTTCATTAGTACTAAATATGAAGATGCTTATGATTTTCTTGTTGATTGTCATGAGCTACTTTATAAGATGAATATAGTTGAGTGATTTGGTGTTGAGTTCATGATATACTAGTTCCAGAGATACGCCAAATTGTGGTGGTGGTGTTATGGCACTACTTATGACTTGGGCAGCTTTTTCCAACTTTATCATGGATTAGTATATCCCTTAGATTTTGAGGAATATAAGGAGAGATGAGATCCTGAATATGGATCAAAGGAAGATGTAAGTTCTTTCTTATGAAGTCAAATTTCATGCTTTATCTAAATTTGGTACTAAACTTTTCTTCAGTCTGAAAGAGTGAATTCGCCGCTTGTGAAGGGATTGAGGTCAATTGGCATATTTCAACTTTATAGGTGGTTAAGTTGGCAAAATCTTCTTAGAAAGTGGTTGACTTTGTGATGAGGTAGAGGGGTGAAGAATATGACTTTACAAAGTTGACAGCATGCAAGAAGTTTCGTAAGGGACATCTAGATAATGAATATCATTACTTTGGAAAACATAGTTAGTAAAGTTGTCATAACATGTATGGGTTACTTAGTGAATGATCAAATTATGTTATGCCAATTGAGGTCAGAATCTCTAGCATAATTTCATTGATTGAGTGCACATTAAAGAGAGTCATGCTACGACTACTACAACAGTACAAATGCTTATTTGGTTAAACCTATGAAGTGTGTTACTTTTGTTATCACCTAATCTAAGAAAGAATGCAAATCTCTTGGCCTATAGAGAGAATGAATTTGATAATGTTTTGCACTTATTCAATGGGTATAAATGTGTGGGCTATTTGGGTACGATTTTTTTGATAGTTATGATGTGTTCTAGTAATGAATCTAACGAACTTTCATGATGTGTAACTAGTGTTATATGGAAATGAATATGTGGATTGTCAAGTGTGAATACTAACTACTTAAGGAGTTATCAGTTGTATGACGTGCACATATAATGAGATTCAGTGTTGCATTCACATTTCAAAAACTAACTAGTTTGTTACTACAGATGTTTGGGTTAAGAACTATTTTTAAGGAAGATTTTAGTGGTGGATATTTGGTATGCTATTAATTCATTTAGGTTGTGAAGTGTATCTTGAGGATTCTAAATGAGGACTGTTGATTTTATCTTAAGTTCCAAAGGAGTGGATTGATACCGAAATGACGAGTTTGTGGGTAAAGGGAGTCCCGGTGAATATATACTTGGGTGAAGGCAATTGAAGATTTTAGTAAGAAAGTGCATATAAAATTAGGTTAGTCTTTTGAATTTGATTGGTATAAGTGGGTTTGAGGTGTCATGTCGATGAAAAAGTTGACTTCGTAATGATGCAAGGGCTAACTGAGCATGATAGTAATAAGAGTTCGTGATGAATTGTGATTGAGATGCAACTATATAATAAGGATTGTTGGTTAAACGAATTTTGTCGCGTAATAACGACTTGTGAGTATCTAAGGTTGTGGCTTTCTTCTATTTTGTGAGTAACATGGTTGTATGGAAAGTTTTAGGAGATGCTGAGACACTGCTTGAATAGAAATAGAGTCATAATGAAAAAATAAATAAAATTAGTGGGATGTAGTGTAGCCTTCGGAAGGATGTGCAAGCAATAATATTTTTTTCTATGATTGCAAGGGCTAAAGAGGTCTCTTCAGAGGGGTTGATAATTGGGTTCAGAGACTCGTGGTTTCATTTGTTTTTCTCAAGGTATGGTAATATCGTCATGGGTTCATCAGATTAGTTAAAAACTATTGGATAACACTTGAGAAAAGAGTGTACAGACATTCAACTCGAGTGTGATGATAAGTTCTTTTGTGGTTTTTAGTTTGGTAATGAGTACGGTTGAATTTTTAG